>JAUUDZ010034586.1:0-10906 GCA_032361705.1 Panulirus versicolor
GACCACGGGACTTCAACAGATTTTACAAAGGGTCTGCAAAAGTAAGATATATATATATATATATATATATATATATATATATATATAAATATGCGACTTTATGAGACACGCTTAAAAAAAGAATCCACACAGGCTTTCGATGATTGCAACTTCGTCTGATGTAATCTAATATTCTATGTAGACATTCCAATATCTTCCAGCTATGTTCGTTTTCCAAAGATTGATTCCACCATTCGAGAGACATATAGGAGATATTCTAGTAACCTATAGTTAACAGATTCCTTCCAGCGTTCCAGTTCCATAAGATGTGCAGTTGTCTCTTCCAAGCCATGGATTCCAAGGCCTTGATCAGAGCATCCAAGAGCCTAATTGAAATAACCAATAGTTTCCGGAAGGTTTTACAAAGCAAAGCAACAAGGGAAGGAAAAGGCCTTCCAGGGTTTGGCAAATATTTGGTCCCCTGGAAATTGGCTTCCAGAAATCTAATATATTCCTTGAAAGATCATACGTAAGTTTGAAGGTATGGCACAAGTCAGGACGGACGCCGCCCGAGAAGTTATCACACTCCTGACGCAGCCATCATCGTAGTCGGTCCCCCTCGGGTAGTTTATTGGACGCTCCTCCTCCCAGCTCCCCCCTCAGCACCCATAAACCACCCGCCAGCCGCGCGACATCCCCCCACATGGGGTTTTATTTTTATTATGTCTGAGGTCGTCTCGAATACGAGGGGCATTTTTTTTTTTTTCCTCCGGCCCTAAGTAGCATAGTAGGTACACGTGTCTTGGACGGGGAATGTATCCTGTTTAGGGGGATGGGAGAGGGGAATGTATCCTGTTTAGGGGGATGGGGCATGTGTCATTACTGAGGAAGGGAAGCATGTATCTTTAGTCTTGGGGGGGGGGGGGGAAGAGGCATGGATCATGGCTGAGAGGTACACGTGTGTTGGCTAGGTCACTACACATGTTTTGGCTGGAGGGGCATTAGGCCTTGGCTGGGTAAAGGAGGTTGTATATGTTTATCCTTAGAGAGTGAGGAGTGAATCCTGACTGAGGAATGAAGCATCTACCTTGCCCTAGGATCTTGGAAGGATATGTGTGATGTAAAGGTATAATGGTACCCATCCTTTCCCCCGACCTTCTCCCAGAACTGCTTCCGTATCCTGCGTCGTCTGTAGGCACCTCGGGTGGAGCAGGGGGGCCGTGTTTTGAGGGCCTCGAAGTCAACATGTTTACAACTTGAGACCCTCAAGACTCACTCTGAGATAATCGTTCGAGAAGGTCGTCAAGACGCCAGTGATTACATCAGATGATGGCCGTAATGATCACCCATCACTGAGGGTGTCCACCGTCGCTGGTGTGGTGTATATGGCTGGCTGGCTGGCTGGCTGGCTGGCTGGCGTGTTGGCTTGGGACTTAGGGGCCATAAACCTCCTCTGTTGTGTCCAGTTTCTGCGGACAAAGTTAACTTTAGAACTGATACTCTCTCTCTCTCTCTCTCTCTCTCTCTCTCTCTCTCTCTCTCTCTCTCGGCCGCCTGAAGACATGCATCTTAATGACATTATCTACGAGAGATAATTCAATATTAACAAGAACACGCTCTTCACCGCATTGTTAATCGTATAGGCAATAGAAAACGAGAAGTGAGGTGATGACGAAGGGGTGACTGGCAAAAACGGTGGCAGATGCCTTTTAGGAAAAGTTTGTTGGGACTGATATTTGATGAAGACGAATGATTTACTGCTAGAATCGTTCATGGAAAGGGATGTGAGCGCTGATATCGGTGTGTGTCTGTGTCTGTGTGGAATGATAACATGATTTGCATGACCTTGCAAAGACGAAAAGGTAATTCACTTAAGATAATATTATCGAAAATGAGAGGACATGTTTTGATTCATGAATGACTAATGTATTCAGGATAATATAAACAGACGCACTTGAGCAAAGCACTCGGGTTTAAGAGCATAGCACTTTGTGATAGACTTTCTGTTCCTTGCAACGCACTCGCGCTCTCTGAGTGTGTGTACCATGATAGGCCGAGTGTGTGTACCATGATAGAGTGTATGCAGTGTGTTTAGTATATTTGATGTACTCAAAACACAAGGTTATACTGTATACACAGTATTTGAGTGTGTTGATCGCAAAGTGCGTTGGCTGGTGGAGTATAAGGAGGTTATTTGAGGGTACGTTGTGTTAGTGGGGTTCCAGTTGTTCTGGGGGGGGGGGGGGTTTAGGGAATTAAGGGCCCAGTCCAGTCCTGAGTAACAGATGTATAGTTAGTTATTCATCTGTTCTTCACATTCACATTTATTTCTTATTTCCACTTTTGTCTTTTAACTGGATATAAATGTGGTTATTAATTGGATATAACTGTGGTTATTAACCGTGCATAGCAGGTTATTAGATGTACATAACTGGTTATTAACTATATATAACTGTGGTTATTAACTGATAATCGTCATTATAGTTTCGGGTCACCGTTTTTCATCACACACATTAATGACTAAAAAAAAATGAAAGATTGAAATGGAAGAAAAACGGGTTTCGAACGCTGGAAAGACCAGTTCCTATGTCATCTTTTTCCCTCTACGCCTCTGCTCCTTTCCCTTACCCCACCTGGAAAATGGCTCCCGCCTCCAAATGCTTTGGTTCATTCCCTTAGAAAAAAAGATGATAGGTAATTATGTATAAAAAAGATACAGCGTATTGAGCAAAACCTCTTTGCCTGGCTCAAGCACTCACCCGCAAGCAATGACTGTTGACGGTAGGGAGGTATAAGACACACCAGGCACAGGCTGCCAGGAGGCGTGGAATTTGCTCTGGTTCAGACTGGAGGCTGAACAGTGAACTGGTGGGTAGGGGCGGGCGCGAGGACCCGGTGTGTCCCTTGGTGAGGCTGGCATCTGTACCCGTGTTTATGTGTGTGTGTGTGTGTGTGTGTGTGTGTGTATGTATGTATGATTAGCCTACTATACAAGTATGTTTTTGGGAAGAGAGTTTTACGATCGTGTTTTATGGTCTCTTGACTTTGTACTTATACTGTTATAGTCACACACACACACACACACACACACACACACACACATTAGCATACGCCAGGTACCCCATTCATCGACCAGCCCCAGAGGGGAGGATAAACACCTGGGTTGGCTGTGAGTGTCTGGGTGCCCAGTCCCGGACACTAACACGGACCCGTTAGAGTGGTGGCTCGTATGTGTGTGTGTGTGTGTGTCTGGATATGTGTAAGTGCATGCATGAAAATGTGGGTGATGCATATGATTACATAGACTGAAGACCTGGATTAGATACACACTACACTTGACACACACACACACACTCACACACACACTCACGCATTAACAGTTTGACTTCACACCCTCCATTACCTCACAGAAATAATATCCACATCCTCCTCCAGGGTATACGAATTCCCTTGAACTTACCTCCACACAAAAGTTCTTTCCTGGCATTAAATTTGCTGTCGCATCCCAGGTTTTCTAGGAGGATTCTCGGATATTTCTTTTTTCGTGAAGACGTCTTTCCAGATGGGAGGGATTGTAAGAGGAGGAGGAAGAGTTTAAGACGCTGAAACATTTGGAGAGTTTTAGGGTTTTTAAAGACCTCTTTTAAAAATGTGAGGGATCTCCGGAGATGATGTCTGTGAATGTGGGGTGGTTGAATGAGTAGGAAAGATAGATACTAAAGACTAAGAAGGAGATAGGAAGTGAGAGAGATATATATTACGAGATACATGCACATACAGACGTACAGACTGACAGGGTTGGGGAGAACAGCAGACGGAGAAGACAGACAGACAGGAGTAGAGAGGATGAGTGGGTCGCACACATGAAGAGGATGAGAAACAGACAGATGGACAGATAGGAGGAAACGGAGAAAGAGAGATAGAGATAGACAGTTTGAGGTGGACAGGGTAACTCAGACAGACGGGAACAGACACATGCAACTGAGTGACACAGACGGAGGAACAGATAGACAGACAGACAGACGAGAACAGGTGTAGACAGATGCAGATTCCTGGTTCCTCTGGTAGCGAGGGAACGTCTCTCAAGCCATGGATGGCCTCAGAGGTGAGCAAACACGGAAATATTTACACTGAACAGATATTGGAAAGTTTCTGCCATGAGAGAGAGAGAGAGAGAGAGAGAGAGAGAGAGAGAGAGAGAGAGAGAAGACTTAAATGGAATGATATATTGGAGATAAACAGATGAAGAGAGATAAAGAGAAGCGGTTGAGTAGATGTACATATTGAAGTGAAGGAAGATTTATGTGTTGTTAAACGTTCGGCTCCCGCTTTACTGAGGAGAATGTTGAACATGTTACTGTGTACCACATTTGTGGCCCAGATGTGGGACCAGTACGAGAATGTTGTGTAATTTACATAATGTATGGATGTCGCCTGGTGTGTGTGTGTGTTGTGATAGGGTCATGAATATTATATACCACGCCGGACATAAGTGTGAATTACACAATTACTCGTCTGGTCAGGGCAGCCTTGGCAGCCACTGTGTGAGATAGGATCTATGCCTTTTATTTCATCCTGTTCATTATTCTCTTCCTCACCTGTGTGTAATTTTCAGGGGAAAAAACACCTGAACACATCAGCTCTTGCACCTGTGGAAGCCTCAAGTGGATAAGTCAGGTTTTAAATACCAGTAGAGCACACTGGTGAAGGAGCATTGGATTATGTAAAAAAGAATTCGAACTTTTTAGGTCACCATTTTATTTATAGATGGACATCTCTTGTTGGCTATCCGTCAGCCATTTTCTTACTGAAAGTTAAGGGTTGGTGAAGAAGACGGGCTGTGTGTATATATATAGTCTTGGTTACTCCATATTACCGTAGATGTTATCCTGCTTTTATTGTTCTTAATGATCGTCCTAAGGAATCCTTGTCTTATAATTCACAATGTGGCATCTTTACTGGCGGTCCTTATCACCAGCACTATCATCATCACCCTCTCTGCTCACCTTGGTAAGCATAGTTATCAACACTGGCATCATCGCCGTGCTCGGTACTCCTACATACGTACTGTGGCCTCAAGGCGGCGGCCTGGCCAGTAAGTTAGTCATGACTTCGTATTCTTTAATGGCCGATGGCAACCTCGTTTTCTAAGACAGCAGCGTCTCGCGAACACTGCTTGACCTGGCCTGGCCTAAACCACATCTGTACACAGTTTGAGATTTTCTAACTTTGAAAGGTTCTTAAGAAAGTGATCGTTTTTATGAAAGAATGTCTTGAAGAAATGACCAAGTCCAAAATGGCTGCTATGTTTATTGTTTCTTTTCTTGTCCTTTACCACCCAGTTCGTTTGGATTGTTTTCAAGTGATGAATTGCTGAAATTCAGTTGGATTAATAAGATTGCAATGATTATAATGAGATGAATCTACTTACATTGCCCTCATCACAGTAACTAGTTGATGGCCTTATCTTCACTATTAACACCATTCAGGTCACTATCATCACTATCATCACTGTCTCCGAAAGCGCTTGTCACTACTCCTGTTATCACTCCAACATCATCCTCTTCAACGTCACCATCATCAGCACTACTAAACCCTCACCATCATCAAACGGAGCACCAGCGCTATTGCCACCATCATCATCATCACTATACCGAACTCCAGCAATCCTGTCATCACCATCGGATGCATCTTCACTACTCTTATTATCATCATCATCATCATCAGCATCAACGCTGCTGTATATATTATCAACACCGTCATCACCACGAGCATCATCAACACTGTTGTATATACATACTATCTACCCTATCATCATCACAATTCCATAGTCGGTGTCATCACCAATACCCGCACCATAACTAGTGGAAGCTGTTGGTTATACATTTCCAGTTGTGGTTGTAGCAAAGATCGCAAGGGGGTGGTTGTAGCTGTTCGACCTTGGTTTGCCGCTTCGCTCACTCCCGCGAGCTGCGAGACGCTACCCTTCTTTATTGTTAATCTGATGTCTCATTATTTACCTTCATCTGCGTAGGCCTCTTAAAGGCCTTGAATTTAATTAACCTCATCCCATAGTTACTAGTTATTTTTTCCCCTCTCTATCTATGTCAGTTTGTCGGTAGAATTCTAAATATTTTAATGAAAGTAACCTTAAAGTGATTTGCGTTATGTCTGCGCACTGGAATATCTTCTTTTACACATACACAATAGGGTATTCCTTGACGTCCTCTGGGGAGTAAGGACAGCTAGATATGGGGTAAAGTTAGGTCACTTAGGTCTCTACGGCATCCGGAAATAAGGCGAAATGTTGGATTGTTGTATACGCCCATGGCGCGCGTCCACCGCCTCACCTCTGTTCGATGTTATAAGGAGTTTTTGGCGCAGGTGCAAGTGTGGCGGGCTGGCTCAGGGCTGCCAACCTGTTGCTACCGTAGCTCCCACAAGTCGCCTCCTAACATGTTTACGAATGACGTTAATCGTAGATTATTTTACAGAAAATACATTTAATGAGTACTACATAATAAATTACATTGCATAGACCATGATACTGAATGATTAAATCAAACTTTGAGAGGATAGATTTTCGGGAGGGTTACGGACTTGGCGGGCATCGTGGGAACGGTCCGAGGAGGATAAGAAGTAAATTTTATCACTCGTAAGCTGTTGTTGGCTTTACCTACTTACCATATCCAGTTTCGGGACTATTGAACCGTGCTATCTACCACCTGACTTGACGAGACAATTACTCTAGTGGCAGACTTTTTCCCCCTCACTCCCTTATGGAAAATAAGGGTAAATTAAAACACTGTTTGGCATTAAACCTTCAGCTCCCATTGAAGGTTAAGTTGATGGTTGATAGCCATGTAGTGTTTTTGTTTACGGTTTGCATGTGTGGCATGCTTTCCCACGTCTCTTGTTAGACTGTACTGGAGTGTTATCCTATTAAGGCACTGCATATGAAACGACCTCAAAGACGTAAGGTAATGTATGCCTTCATCTCTGCCAACTGTGTCAGTAATACCAACACGCGCGGAGACGCCGGCCGTAGTATATATATACACTCTACCATACTTTACACAGCGCGTGAATGACCGTCTTGTGTTCTTATGAATGGGAGAGCCTTATATAAATATTCCCGTCTCTGTCACGGTTAGGAAAGAGGGGGAGGGGGTCATAGTCGTCAGTGAACGACAGTACGACCTCGTGTTGTCGTCGTGGAGGACGACACAGGCGAGTGTTCTGGTCGTCCTATCAAGGTCGCCGCGTATTTACATGTCCGAACCTTCTGTATTTGCAAAATGGGCAAGTTCCTCCGGCAGAATGGGAGAACGAAAAGGAGGCTTTACGGTAGATGATCAAGTAATGAGCGTAAGGGGTGGTCGACCCCTTGAACGGTCGTGGTTTTCTACTGTCTTGCTCCGGAGGGGTCATAATTTTGCCGGACGTGACGTGTGTAGTGTGTTGCTGGGGTGAGAACCAAGGGGGGAGGGGGCGCTGTTGTACACTGAGGGGGAGGGGGACGCTGTTGTATACTGAGGGGGAGGGGACGCTGCTGAACACTGAGGAGGAGGGGTGTTGCAGTACGCTGAGTGGGGTAAGAGGCATACATTTATTAGGATGAGGAAGCGTGGATGGTGGAATGTCGTGTGGTGTGAGCCAGAGGATATTGTTATATTCTGTGGAAAAGAGAACGCTTGTATACTGAAGGGAAGGATAAGGACCTGAGTATACAGTGAGTGTGAGGGGAAGGGGGAGAAGGCTGTTGTAGTACATGAGGAGAGAGAGAGGGAAGCTGTTGTTCAGTAAGAGGGAGAGGGGATGGTATATTGTGTACTGATGGGTAGGGGTTGGAGTACAGTGTTGTTCTACTCTGATCGGGTGTAGGGAGGCTGTAGGGGTGAGGGTGAGGGTGTTACTGTACAGTGAGTGGGTGCTGGAGTGAGAAGGATATGCACTCCTCATCTGGCTAACACCATCTCGGGCGCGCCAACACCACTCGGAACAAAAATCATGTATCTGGATAACACTGGACTTTCTAAACTTTTTTATGTGTGTGTGTGTGTGTGTGTGTGTGTGTGTGCGTGTGTGTGTGTGTGTGTGTGTGTGTGTGCGTGTGTGTGTGTCTGTGTCTTTGTATTTGTATGTGTGTGTGTCTGAGTGGAAAGAGATCTATAAACCTCACCCATAATCATAAGGCCAAAGGTCAGTGTAACTGAAGGTGAAGTGATGATGGCCTTAAATACGATGATGAAGGTCTTGTTAGGGTGTAGTTGACGATGGCCTTTTCCGGTAGAATAAGGGCAATGGTATTGTGAGCATGATGGTGTAGTGAAGAATATAGTGAACACAAAACAATCCAATCTAATTGAAAATGATATTTTGTACTTTTGGGTGTAGTGAAGATAAAGATACAGTGAAGATAGTGGTTAGTGAAGGAGAATGTTTGGTGAAGATAAGGATATAGTGAAGGTAGTGGTTAGTGAAGGTGAATGTTTATTGAAGATAAGGATATATTGAAGGTAGTGGTTAGTAAAGGTGAATGTTTATTGAAGATAAGGATATAGTGAAGACAGCGGTTAGTGAAGGTGAATGTTTAGTGAAGATAAGGATATAGTGAAGGTAGTGGTTAGTAAAGGTGAATGTTTATTGAAGATAAGGATATAGTGAAGATAGTGGTTAGTAAAGGTGAATGTTTATTGAAGATAAGGATATAGTGAAGATAGCGGTTAGTGAAGGTGAATGTCTAGTGAAGATAAGGATACAGTGAAGGTAGTGGTTAGTAAAGGTGAATGTCTATTGAAGATAAGGATATAGTGAAGATAGTGGTTAATGAAGGTAAATGTTTATTGAGGAAAAGGATATAGTGAAGGTATTGGTTAGTAAAGGTGAATGTTTATTGAAGATAAGGATATATTGAAGATAGCGGTTAGTGAAGATGAATGTTTAGTGAAGATAGTGAAGGTAGTGGTTAGTAAAGGTGAATGTTTATTGAAGATAAGGATGTAGTGAAGATAGCGGTTAGTGAAGGTGAATGTTTAGCGAAGATAAGGATATAGTGAAGGTAGTGGTTAGTAAAGGTGAATGTTTATTGAAGATAAGGATATAGTGAAGATAGCGGTGAGTGAAGGTGAATGTTTAGTGAAGATAAGGAGATAGTGAAGATAGTGGTTAGTGAAGATGAGTCTTTAGTAAAGATCAGGATATAGAGAAGATAGTGGTTAGTGAAGGTGAATGTTTAGTCAAGATAAGGATATAGTAAAGATAGTGGTTAGTTAAGGTGAATGTTTAGTGAAGATAAGGATATAGTGAAGGAAGTGGTTAGTGAAGGTGAATGTTTTTTGAAGATAACGATATAGTGAATGTAGTGGTTAGTAAAGGTGAATGTTTATTGGAGATAAGGATATAGTGAAGATAGTTTTATCCAAATCTAAAAAAACTGCAGTTAAAAAATCTTCCTTTATAAAGGTATCTAAAATGTTATGTTCTAAATTTATTGAATGATCCATTGCGCTTCTGTGTTTACGGAATGAACACTGTTGATCACTTAATAGATTTTGAGATTCTAATAAGAAAAGAAGCCTTTTATTAACCATTCTTTCCATGACCTTGCAAATGCAGCTCGTCAATGCAATAGGTCGAAACGAACTGATATTCGTAAGGCGTCCAGAACCTTTTGGGATGGGGATGACGTGCGCAAAGTGCCATGTGTTTGGAAACGTTCGAGACATCCAAATCTCATTGTACAATGCTAACAGTTTAGTCAGGTTGGCCTGACTAAGATGCTGAATCATCTCGTAGGTTATCCCACCGGGTCCTGGGCTGGAACCTTTACAGGACTTCAGGGCAAGAAGTAATTCTTTGAGAGCAAATGCATTATTGTATGGCATAGTTTCATCTTCTGTGGCAAAGTCAATCACTGTCTGCTCGGCCTGACGTTTGTGCAGTAAAAATCGTCGATCGTACTTGGCCGAGTTACTTATGTCTGAGAATCTCCTGGCGATAGCGTTGGCTGTGTCAACTGGGTCGTCTGTGGTGCCGTCTTGCGTGATGAGTTGAGGGATGGATGGTTGTTTATATTTTCTTGTCATTTTCTTTACTGTGGACCAGACCTGACTGCAGTGTGTGTCTCTATTAACAGTTGAAACATAGCCCCGCTAGGAGTCTCTTTTTGCTTGTCTTATTGTTCTTCTTGCCTGAGCCCTCGCTTGCTTTTATGCAATGAAATTGTTATCTGAGGCTCTTAGTCGAAAATCCTATATCTCCTATTACGCTCACGCACTGCATTTCGGCAGTCTAGTGTCCACCAAGGAACTCTATGCTTTGTGGATATTGTAGTGATCTTAGGAATAGAGGCATCAGCAACCAAGAGGATGGTATTGGTTACATTATTGACCTTTGTGTCAATGTCATCTCCGGATATATCTAGGACAGCTTGTCATGAGAATGGCCCCAAATCTGCTTTCTTATAATTGAATCTGATCGGAGACGGTCTGGTACTATTGTCCCATGTATAAGAAAGACAGATTGGGAAGTGGTCACTTCCCAAGGAGTCGTCATAAGTACCCCAGGTGATGTAATTTAGTATATCTGGGGATGACAAAGATAGGTCGATGGCTGAGATGTTTCCAGTCCGATCATCTACACGAGTTCCACTACCATCGTTCAGAAGAGTGAGATTAGAATTGATGATATGATTTACCATTTGCTTCCCGCGAGAGTCTGCCCGTATACTTCCCCAGTGATGATGATGATCGTTGAAGTCTCCAAGAATTAGGTTTGTGTGGGGTAATTGACTAAAGAGCTAAGTGAACTCATCATCAAGTGCATTGGAACCGGGACAGTAAATTGAGCAAATGGCCAGATAATTGTTATTGAATTTTACTGTACATACGACAGCTTCTAGAGTAGAATTTAAAGTCACTCCTGT
>JAUUDZ010034597.1:0-10906 GCA_032361705.1 Panulirus versicolor
TCTCACCCTTTACAGGCCACTGGCCTAGGGCAACTCTAGCCCATTGATTTTAGAGGCTCCTACCTAATGTTCCTACCAACTAATTCCACTCAGTGTGTCTTCATAATGTTCCTCCCCAGTGTTCCAACTTACTGCTTCTACGTAATGCTCCTAGCTAATGCTCTTACCAACTACCACTACCCAGTGTTTCTGACTAATGCTCCTGTTTAATGTTTCTACTTTCTTCTAACTATTGCACCAACAATTTTGCCAAAAGGTAGGGCTAGCATATAGTGCTCACTGCAAGAAAATCTAGAGTTACAAAGAGTAGTGAGATATGTGTTGTCAAGTGATATGTATGACTAGAAGGGACTGTATTTTTGAGGACAGAATACCAGCAGTCCACATGTGGGTAAGTGAGAAGGAAAAGACAGCTATCTGGGTCATAGGAGTGCTACTTGATAAGTACTGAAGTCTTGTCTCGCTATGCAGCCATCACTAACCCTTCACCCTCATATCTTTTACAAGGCAATGCATGCCTAACATTTATTGTGAGTACATGCAAAAGATACTCTTTGGGTGAAATTATCATACATCTGGTCACTGACGAGTGTTTCTAATGGTGAGCACACCAGCAACGCACCTCAGTGTGCCTCAAGTTATCTCGAGGCACTTTACTTGAGCCACTTCACTTTGGGAATTTAGCTTCTGGGCATTTCTTCCACCTGTGCTTCAAGATGGTTGGCTCTTACCTTCCTAAGGAGGGGAAAGCCCAATTTCTTGCCTAGAAGCAAGAAATGTGGGCACACGTGAGATTTCTATGTGCACTGGGCCCTCAGAATGCACCTCATCAGTACTTCACCTCATTAAGGAGATCAAGAACTTATGAACCCAAAACATGGATCTAGAATACATCAGGAACCTTGCCAGTTCCATGCTAAAAAGTCTGCAGATGGTAATCAAGGCCAAAGGAGTGAGGAAAAAAGTTCTAAAATGGTGTGACTTTACCTTTGAGAATGTGTTGGGAGATGGACCAAATTTTTTGTGGACATAGTAAGTGGGCTGATCGTGTAAGGAATGACATTGTGATAGAGGTATGATAGTGAACAAATTATAACTGAAAGAGCTGACCAGGTCATGCTGAAATGGTTAACATATGATGAGGATGAGAGAAGACATCCTAATTACAAAGGAAGAATGCAGTAAAAGAAGCCTTCAGGTACTGGGGTCTGAACATTCAGGTGGGTCAGTGTCATGGGCTGAATTGAAGTGTTTGATGGATATGATATAAAGAGGGTGAAGTTCTGTCAAAGAGATCAACCAAGGCATAAGAAGCAGTCAAGGTAAAACACAAGAGTAAGTTGTGAGGCTTGGCTGTAGATGGTAAGCTCTGGCTTTTGTGTATCAGTACATGATGGCTACATAATCTGTGTATGCAAGTACAGCCGCTGTTCATATGTTCCTG
Source organism: Panulirus versicolor (assembly GCA_032361705.1). NCBI lineage: Eukaryota > Metazoa > Arthropoda > Malacostraca > Decapoda > Palinuridae > Panulirus > Panulirus versicolor. The sequence goes on from JAUUDZ010034597.1 coordinate 1,445, forward strand.
ATGCTACCACACTATTACAGGAAAAGAAATCAAGTATAAAAAGAATAATACATAGATATAAGAAAATCAATTAATGAAATATATCAAATTTAATTAATGAAGTTCTTTGGATGCATAGTTAAGGACCTATCAAACGGAACAACTTGACATGAAGAAACCTAACATGTTCAGTTGCTTAGAGTAGAAGGGTTCTGCAAAAACATATGTTTTAGTTACTGTGAACTTTTACTTATTGTGGACTGCCTGGAGGTTATCTCAAATGTGCTCTGGTATATGCTTGGACGAAGGCCCCATTCGTTTCTACTATACACACCAATCAGTGTGAATACATCTGGTTTGTAATACATTTTACACTTAATGCCAATTTTTCGTATGGCTCTTTCCAAAAGATATACATCTTCTTCATTAGTGAAGTCATTGTTATAAATGCATATGACATGCTTTCCATCAGTATTCTCTTTATATGGACTGACTTTGGCAGATATTGATGGGAGCTGACCTTCCACAACTCCAGTGGCCACTAATCTCCAGAGATAATCAACTTTTGCCCCTGATTCAACATAAAATAGCCATTTTCCAGTTGTCACAAAATATGTTTTTGCTAGATCAGATATAGTCTGTAATTTGATGGGTCTTCCAGATTCTTTCAAGGTATCCCATGCCTCTAGAAGCTCATTCAACAATGCCACATGTGCTTCCTTGTGATCTCCATGAGTGTGACCTTCTACTGCAATCCAGCCAATCCCATCATCACTGGAAATAAGTTAAGTGCACATTAGAATCTTTAATTTAACATAAATGAGAACTACAAGCTGTTTGAAGCATGTTTGAAATATACTAAAAGGGGGTAAAGAACTTCTCTAAACCCCAAGTAATCTTGAAATTCCTGGTGAGCTGCTGGTTTTGTCTGAAGCCTGCCTCCCTGTAGTGTGTGGTAAAACACTTTAAATGTATCATGTGCCTTTTAACTTCTGCTTTTCCACTGCCAGGTTTATGATGTACAACAGAAGTAATGGAAGCATAAGCAGAGGTGTGGTATTTTAAGTTGCATTTTTGTCTCAAACAAATATGATTGGTAAGGGTTTTCATTACTATTATCTACTATTTTGTATATCATTAGAGCTTCACATAAGAAGAGGACCTTCTTGAAGTCTCCTAACAGACTGATCAGCATATAAAATAAATTTAGGATACAGAGTCTAATAACAATATATAGGATGCCTCGACAAGCATTAATGGCAACATACTTTGCCTTAAGGAGTTGGCAATTTAAGAATTTTAGTTTACATCCCCAAACACAGTGGCCAGAAAAGCAAGAACCATGATGTACACATAACAGAAGCAGTGAATGGATTAATAAAGCAAACCCCAAAAGATTTAGAAATTCAAGAAAAAATTTTTGAAACAAATACACAAGCAAAAAAGAAAGAAATTAGCTCTTCTAAAAAAAGGAAAACATTTTACAAATCACGGGAGAATGATGGTCCTTACATGAGAACATTATCCATGAGGCAAAGCATGCCTTTATTCAAAAGTGCAATAACCTCTCCTTGTCATCAAGTGATAGGTTTTTCTGGTCTTTAGCTAAGGGCATCCCTGCCAACGTGTCACTCTCTCTACCTTTCCTTCACTTCAGATCTGACAGTATGATAACTATCTCTCCCATAGACAGAACAACTCTCTTTGGTTCCCGTTTCTCCTCTAACTCTTCCTTAGATGACATTAACATTCCCTCACCCCCTGATGCTCCTCTTACTAATCCTATGCCTCTAGTCGTAATCTCTTTTCAGTGTCCAAAACACACTTCCCTCTGTGGACACATGTAAGGCTTTTGGTCCTTATGGCAACCATCCCCATATACTGGAAGTGTGCCTTTGAACTTGCACCTGTACTTGCTCGTCTGTACCAATTCTGTTTAAAAATCAAAACTTATCCTTCTCCATGAAAGCATGCATTGATACATCCCATCCCTAAGAAGGGTGACTGTTCTGAGCCTTCTATCATCTTACTGCTTTGAAATCTACAATTTCCAAAGTCTTTGAATACCTCCTCAACTCCCATATCCTCAGACACCTTAAAACTCACGGTCTTCTCTCTGATCACCAGTATGGCTTCTGTAAGGCGAGATCCACTGGTGATGTATTCTTTCCCATCTTACTTATGTCTGGTCATCATCCCTGAAAGATTCTGGGGAATCTTGTGTAGTTGCCCTTGACATATCTTGTGGAGATGCCCTTCATATATCCAAAGCTTTTGAGAGGAAGTGGCATCAGGGTCCCATCTCTAAGCTCCTCTCTTTTGGCTTCCCTCCCTCACTATGCTCCTTCATATCTAGCTTTCTCTCTGGCCAATCTATCTCTGTGGCTGTTGATGGTTCAGCCTTCCCCTCTTTCTCCATCAACAGCTGTGTCCCTCAAGGTCCTGTCTTGTCCCCTACACTTTTTCTCCCTTTTTTCAACAATTTCCTCTCCTCCAAAAACAATCAAATGCACTCATATACAGACGACTTAATGCTGCATTCATCCACATCCTTCCATTTTGCTCCTTCTTCTCTCACTCAATCTGCATCTTGTCCTGACAGCTTCCTCAACAGACTCGGACTTGGACAGGATACCTGTGGGGTGGATGAAATCTTATTAAGTTTAATGCCTCCGAGACTCAGTTTCTACCCATCTCTATATCAAAAACTTGTAACTCTTGTCTCTACTTTGATGGTTCTGTTATTCCACCTTGACTCAATGAACATACTTGGTATTACTTTAACATCCACTCTTTCTTGGAAACCTCACATTACAGAAATAGCTAAGTCTGCCTCTAAGAAACTGGGTGTCCTGTTTAGATGTCAAAACCTCTTCTCTTCTAAACAGTTGCTCCGTTTATACAAGGGATTGATTTGTCCTTGTATGGAGTACTGCTGTCACATTTGGGGTGGTTCTATCTCTGTATCCTTACTTGACTGAGTTGAGTTGAAACAGTCCGACTTATAAACTGTCCCAGGCTAACATCCAAACTTGACCCCTTGCCCTTCACTGCAGTGTTGGTTCACTTTCCTTCTTCTGTAGGTATTACTTTGGTATTTGCTCCCAAGAGCTGGCTGCTTGTGTGTCCTCGCTACTAGCTAGACCATGCAATACTCGGCGAGCCGCTGCATTACATGATTATTGTTTGGCCATCGGCAACTCAAGGGTGGGCCGTGTTGATACCTATTTCTTTCCCAACACATTGAAGCTTTGGAACTTTCTACCTTCTCATGTCTTTCCCAATAACTCTGACCTGGCACATTTCAAAAAACAGGTCTTTCACATCCCCAAAGATTTGTAATAACTTTCCCGTGTCTTTTATTTCTCCATTTCATAATTCTCTCTATATTTCAGTTATGGTCCTACCTTGATGTACACTTTTCAGTGACTTGTGCCCCCAACATAAGAAAAAAAAAGTGCTGCTGCACCAATGGATTTTGACCATCATTTTCATTGCCCTCTCCATGTCAGGATTCTTCTCCATAATGAGTGCTTTGCTTCTTTCATGTGAAACATGAACAACTGAGGGTCAGCAGTCATCCAGTCGTTCTTCTGCTTAGTGCCGGGCTATCCTCAGATGCTGCCTCCTCCTCATGCCTCTTTGCATTTTCTGGTTATACCAAATGAAAACCCTGGGCTTAGGATGCTCAGAGAGTACTTTTCAGGCAGAAGAAGGACCTTGCCTGCCATGTGTGCTGACCTAGATTCACGTGCTGCAGCTGCCACCATCAGCAGCTAATTTTGTGAATTTGACTGCAAAATTTCAAAAAAGAGGTATGATAGTGGTGTCTGCAATTCTGAAATTTGTGAATTATTGCAACTTCACTGTACTACTGGAAAGGCTTCCCCTAAAATAAAAAGATACAAGAATCTACAAGGTGTACCGGGTTAAATGGACTGTAATGATTACATAGGCCTACATGCTGCAGCTTCAAACAGCCTGGTCAACCAGTATCCCAGTTTAGCAGCTTGGACCCAGTCTGAGCTGTGGGAGTAGAAGACCGCCAATACCTATGCTAGGTAAATGCAAGGTTAGGGAAAGGGACTATGGACCAGGATGCATTTAGGAATGGGTAAGGAGAGGTAAATGTCTGTATGGTGAAGATAGATATGTCTAAAGGCACTGTAGTTCAGGCTTTGTCGTATGGATGCGAGTGTTGGAACGTGAATGCTAAAGAATGGAAGAGATGGACGTCTTGGAAGTGAAATGCCAGAAGAAAATATAAGATGTAGGGGGTTTTGATCACTTTTGAAATGATATTGTAAGAGCAAGTTGTAGCAGTAAGTGCAGTCTGGTCGAGAGAACCAACTAGGAAATGCCAAAATGGTTTGAACATAAGGAGAGAAAGAGTAAAGAAAGTCAGATCAAGAGGCTTTACATGTCATAGTGGTGGGATTGAAAGGGAAAAGGGAGACCAAGATGGAGAAGGAAGGCTGTAGTGAGAGACATTGAAATATCATTGCCTGGACATTCATGATGGTGAATGGCCTACATGAATTGAATGTCTAGTGTATGGCATGCATTGTGCTGTCATTGGCAATGGGTTGAACCAGGGTATATGAACTGTCAGGATAAACCATGGAATAGTCTGTGGGGCTTATCTGTGGATGTTGAGCTCTGGTTTTAATGCATTATGCATGAGATCTGGAGAGTGAGTGTGTTCCTGTCACTGCTTTGCTTAGGGGAGAAATTATGAAGTTATGAAAAAAATTATTTGGTGTTCGTGCGATAGGTTAGATCCTTTGTCAAGACCACTCCACAATCAGATTATTGTTGGTTGTTTTCTCACAGGATAATTAGAACTAGGCCTTCTTTCACTGGATCCCACCTTCAGTACATTGCTTTTGGATGGGTTAGAATTCTTTGTTCATGCATTTATTCCTCTCAACATTTATAAGTATAATTGTGACAGTTCATCAAATCTATGGGCTTAGTCCCCAGCATCTTGGGGTACTAAGGATTTCCAGGTTTCTGCCTGACTGTACTTGTCAATGAGAGGGAGGGCTCTGGCAGTAGTAGTATTGGCCCCTCCCATGACTTCCCTCTCTGTTAGACATACCTCTTTTTCTATTCACTATACCAACAGTTGTGGTCTCTAGTAACCTCTCCCATTTGAACACCATCTGTCTAGTACCTCTCCTAACATTGTACTTCTCTCAGAGACATAGTTGTCTAATGATGTTCTCAGTGTTCCGTTTTTCATATCTAACTATAACCTCCACTCATGATTCTGGTTCAAAGGTGGTGTTTGTGCTTATTCCAACATCATCACACCTGTTGCATGCCTCAAGAACTTTGAATCCCCAAACTTTGATGTTGTGTGGCTCAAGGTCCGTCTCCCAACTACCACACTTTTCCACTGTTTTGCCTGTTACTCTTTTAATTCTACAAATTTTATATCCTTCTTTGACTATCTAAACTCCTGCCATGAGACTGTGACATCCTCTCACCCGCAAGCCGAGATCCCCTATATCAGGGATTTCAATGTTCACCACAGGGAATGGTTGAATTCCTTCCAAATGGATATTGGAGGGATTGAAGCATCACGTTCTCCATTCTCAGTGAATCAGAGCAAATTATCTCCCATCATACCCATATTCCTGACAACTGTGACCACGCTCCTAATATTCTGGATTTGTTTTTCACCTCTAGTCCATCCAGCTGTAAATACACAATCTTGCCCCATTTGGTTCATCTTATCACGCTCTCATAAATGTATCTATTCTAACAGCACCTCCTCCTCCGGCAGCCCCTTCTAAGCTTAAGCACTGGCACCTGAACAAAGCTGACTGGATTAACTTTAGTAACTTCTTTTCTGAATTTTCTTGGGTGAATTACTGTCACTTACGTAGAGATGCTTCTGTCTCCGTCAGATGTATAGCAGAGGTTTTTCTTCTGGGAATGGAAACATTTATCCCCTCTTTCTCCAAGATGACCTCTTCATTAAATCCATGGTTCAGCTGTCCCTGTTCTGAGGCCATTCTCGGAAGCGATCAGGCATTTAGGGCTTGGAAAAACTCCTTCCTATGGCTCCCATTCAGCTTTTGCCACTGCCCGTTTCACTGCAAGCACATTATCCATAAGGTGAAGTATTCCTTTATTCAAAGGAAGTGCGATAACCTTTCCTTGTCATCCACTGATAGGTCTTTTTGGTTATAGCAAAGGGCATATCTAACAACTGATGTCACTCTGACTTTCCTTCACTTTTCTGCTCTGATGGTACTATATCTGTCTCTCCCATAGACAAAACAACTCTCTTTGGTTCCTGATTCTCTTCTAAATTCTAAATTTTGGACGAGTTTAACATTCCTTCACCCCCTGATGCTCCTCTTTAAATCCTATACCCCTTCCTGTAATCTCTTTTGGTCTGTCTGAAATGCACCTCTTTCTATGGACTCAAGCAAGGTTTATGGCATCCATCCCGTGTACTGAAAGAGTGTGCCTCTGAACTTGCACCTGTACTGGTTCGTCTGTTCTGTTTCTGTTTAAAAGCTAACTTTTCCTTCTACTTGGAAGCATGTATTGATACATCCCATCCCTAAGAAGGGTGACTGTTCTGACCCCACTAACTATTGTCCTATTGCTTTTTCATCTACTATTTCCAAAGTCTTTGAATCCCTCTTCTCTCTGATCACTAGCATGGCTTCTGTAAGGCAAGATCCACTGGTGATATTCTTTTCTATCTTACTAATGTCTGGTCATCATCCCTGAAAGATTTTGGGGTATCATGTAGTTGCCTTTGACATATCTAAGGCTTTTGATAGGGTGTGGCATTGGGGTCTCACCTCTAAGCTCCCCTCTTTTGACTTCTCTCCCTCACTCTGCTCCTTCATATCTACCTTCCACTCCAGCCGATCTATGTCTGTGGTTGTTGATGGATCAGCCTCCTCACTTTTCTCCACCAACTGCATTGTCCCTCAAGGTTTTGTCGTATCCCCTACACTTTTTCTCCTTTTCAACGATTTCCTCTCTACAAATAATTTAATGCACCCATATGCTGATGACTCAACTCAGCATTTATCCAAGTCCTTCAATTCTGCTCCCTCTTCTCTCACTCAATCTGCAACTCATCTTGACACAGCTTCCTCAATAAACTCTGATTTGGACAGGATATCTCAATAGGTTACACAAAATTTTATTATGTTGAATGCCTCCAAGACCCAATTTCTACCCATCTCTCTATCGAAAACTTACAATTCTCATCTCTTCTTTAACGGTTCTGTAATTCCACCTCTTGACTCAGTGAACTTACATGGTATTACTGTAACATCCAATTTGTCTTGGAAACCCCACATTACAGGAATAGCTAAGTCTGCCTATAAGAAACTGGGTATCCTGTTTAGATGTCAAAACTTCACTAAATAGTTGCTCTGTTTATACAAGTGTTTGATTCATCCTTGTATAGAGTACCATTCTCATATTTGAAGTTGTTCTAGCTCTTTATGCTTACTTGACAGAGTTAAGTCAAAAGCAATCCATCTGACTTATAAACTGTCCCAGGCTAACTTCCAAACTTGACGCCTTAGCCCTATGCTGCAATATTGGTACACTTTCCCTCTTCTTTATGTATAACTTTGGTTTTTGCTCCCAAGAGCTGGCTGCTTGTGTGCCCCCACCTCTAGCTAAACCACACCGTACTTGTCAAGCTGCTGTGTCACGTGATTTTTGTGTGGCCATCGGCATCTCAAGGGTGGGCTGTCAGAGCTTTGAAACTCTGCCTTTTACTGTCTTTCCCAATAACTATGACCTGGCACATTTCAGAGGACAGAGGTCTTTCACTTCCTCCAAAATTTATAGGTACTTTCCCTTGTCTTTTCTTTCTTTGTTTCATGATTCACTCTATACTTCAATTAAGGCCTGGCCTTAATGTGGACTTTTGTCCATGACAGGAGCCTTCAACATAAAAAAAAAAAAAAAGATATCAGTTCTAAGTTTTTCCTAAATCTCTTTGTTGGAAACTACAGGCATGGTTACACCTTCTTTCATTATTTTACCTTCATATACAAATGTCTAGCCATTCAAAAACATCAGAAACAAACATAGTTATAGGACTGAGCCATATGGTACATGATTGATGTAAACCAATTGAAAAAGCACCTTTGATGTGTTACCTCATTCTCTTTCAGTCAGTGATGTTCAAACCACTGGAAGATACTCCTTTTCATAGCTATCCAGAAAAAGCATTTTTTTAGCAGCTACTTAGATGGGTTGGGGTCAAATGTTTTTAGCAGTCATGGGATACACAAATCACCTCCCCTTTTCCTTTACCTAGACCAGGGCTCACCCTTGTCATAGAATTTTAGAGGATTTGTTATGCATTACCCTTTTTCCCTAACCCAAAGCTTCTCACTTTGTTAGTTTCTCCTTTGCAATTATCATTCATTTGCTTCATGTTTGTTATCTCTTCAGAGATGCTGGGCTGTAGTTCAGAAAATTTTTCTGAGGTGGGTCAGATGCATACAGGCATACACCTTTATTGAGAATAGATTTTGCAAAAGTGGGGTCCTCGGTCCTACCCTCACAGGCAAGCAAAGGACAAGGATGTTGTGGGCTTACTTCTGTGCTGCCCCAGTCTTCTTTTTGAAAAGCAGACACAATATTTGCACTTGTCCAAAAATTTCTTAAATTATTTCATGTCGTATGTCATGAGTTTTCAAAGTCCTTTGAATACATATGGAGACTTTATCAGGCCGATGCATCTTATGTAGATCAAGAACCTTTTAGTATCTTATATGTCTTTTATAACAGTGTCAGTGCTTTCCATGGCATCTTATCTTTTCCTCACACCTCATCATTGTTTGGGTTATGATGTCCTAGATAATAGACTAGCCTCTATGGACGTGTAATTGGCTAATTAGAGTTATTTATGATATTGGGTTGAATTTAGAAGCTCTTCTAACAATTGACGAAGGCATTATATTTAGTGAGTGTAACTTCTCTGTGCCTTGAGTAGCAGGATTTGGTACAGCAAGTTTCTCTTAGGATGTGTATCAGATTCAGAAAAGAATTAAGTTTACAAATAGTTCTTCCTTTTCATCTTTTTTTTTTTTGTTTATTTTCCCATTGTATGCACGGATATCTCAATTGTTAAACATATAGATTAATGTAAAAGTGATATTTGCATTTTCTGTTTCACAGGAGGATGAAGTAATGCCTCCCTTGCCAGATAAAGAGTTAGAGCCAGGGGTCTTACCTACAGAGATCCGCAAGCTGGTGGAGAGCAGGAAGCAAGTCAAGCAGATGATGAAGCAGTTTGACATATCTAATGACTTAAAACTACAAGTATGGGATGAATTACCATTTGTTTTTACAGTTTATATGAAAAAAATAGTTGGAGGAATTTTGGTTTATCTTTAATGTTCAAAGGACTGAGCCCTGATAATTTAGTTGGGTCTCAGAAAACTGATGTTTATCAAAAAATTTAAAGAATATTGTGTTCTT
>JAUUDZ010034619.1:0-10905 GCA_032361705.1 Panulirus versicolor
GGTCTGTTATGGAATCTCCTGTGAGTGAGGAGAGGTCTGTTATGGAATCTCCTGTGAGTGAGGAGAGGTCTGTTATGGAATCTCCTGTGAGTGAGGAGAGGTCTGTTATGAAATCTCCTTTGAGTGAGGAGAGGTCTGTTATGAAATCTCCTGTGAGTGAGGAGAGGTCTGTTATGGGATCTCCTGTGAGGGGAGGAGAGGTCTGTTATGGAATCTCCTGAGAGGGGAGGAGAGGTCTGTTGTATAACACATACTCACAGATCCTTCTGTTCCAAAACAAACACAACAGCGACAAAAAACATATGGACGTTAAGATGACTCGGCGGGCACTCAACAACCGTCCTCACTACCCAGGCTTATAACAACGATGGAAAATTGTGTAACGGAAAGCACTCCAGAGTTCCTCAACCCTGTAGCTCTTACGGATCTAACTCTCGAGCAGAGCGATCATAGCCTAGATTTTCTGGAAAGTTAGAAGGATTCTACTACGTGACTTTGTGCTGAATTAAAACCCCGGCTTAGGGTGACTATCATACAGGCCTGACTCGAAATTTGCGCGATGACGTCAAGAAGAAAACGGATATAAATCAACCAAAGTTGCGTTCCCATCCCATGACGAGATTCGATGTTCCACAAAGATTAAACGCTCACACTGCAGTTCGTGCCTGTGGCTCCGAACAGCTGAATCAACCCCCTTCCCTACAGACCAGAACCACCTGACCAGAATTGATTACTGATTATTTCGAGATCTAAAATTCCACTTGACTGGTCGACACTTTGAGTAAAAGATGCTTCCATGGACAGCAGAAGCCTAGCTTTTCTTTGACCAGCAAGTGCATGGCTACCATAAGACTGTTGTCATAAGCTTTATGGACAAATAAGGCAAGTGCAGTGAACACAGCGGATAACACACGATAAAAAGTTTAATCAAACCATCAAGAATCATTTGTCTATCGTTATCTTATCCGTTGTCTGCACCACTCTCCCGCCACTTAACGGGAGAAGAAATAATATTCTAGCGTAGAGATGTACACACATTTATCATCACTCCTCCACTGGCTGCAAAGTTCTGCTACAGATCATGACGTTAGTACGTGTGATGCAATGCCTATAATTAATTCTTATTCCTTTTAAGGAAAAAAATAAAGATAAAGCTGGATAAAGCTATGTGTTAGAAATATGGAAATTATTTCAAGATAGAAGTAAAGAAGTACAATACAGAATAGCGTAAACGCAGGGAAGGACCCACACGAGACAAAAAATAACTATTTTCCCAGAAAGACGACGAAGTGAAAATACGCGAACGACGAACTAACTGATCATAAGGTAAACAAACAAGTACGACCGAGTCACTCACCCAATACCGGCGCCCAGCTCGAGGACGTCTTTGCCACTGTAGTTGGGTAGGTAGGAGAGGATTTCATTCTGTTCATTCTCGGCCAGGTAGGCTGTGTCGTGGGAGAGCATCATGGACTCCAACGTGGGGCTGTACACCTCCCAGTAGTTCTTCATCTTGTGACGAAGTGTGTCATCGTTCTCCCCCTTCTTATTGGTGATGAATCGAGCTGCGGAGGAGAAAGGAGTTTGAAAATAAGACTTTATTACCCCCTGTGGAGTGCTAACCCATTTCCAGTATCCCTTATATTGGTGTTTTGATCTGGGACACTTTTGTTCAGTCACAATCCTTTACCACAGCTTCACAAATCTTTGAACTCACGGGTGCGACCTTTAGATCCTTGACCTTCAGTTTACACCTCAGGTACGAGGTCAAAGGTCACGGCAAGATCACATCCAAAGATCATACCGTTGAGATCAAGGGTTTGGTACCAGGGAGCTCCAGGATGCTACCGTCAGGCTAAGGAGAGTAAATCAAAACATTCGTATCATAATTAACTTCTCAAGAAACTGAGGTTGAAGTTTCTTCACTGCGCACCATCACCGCGCAGACAGACAGAGGCCACCCCTGGTGTGACAGAGTTATAGATAGAACTGAATAAAGTCACTTGAAATTCACGCCGACAGAAACGAGATCTAGTGAAGCTAACACACTGTAAAGTATGGCCTCTTTGAACGTGGGATTGTGCGGAGAAACTGCACAATCTTGAAGCGACGTCGCCACTGCCCGAGTTAACAGTCAAGAATATCATCTCTGATCTCTCAATTTCTGGCGTATTTGGCGAGTCTGTTACATAACATGAATTATTTCAGATTCTGTTCTTATGTGTAATGGAAAGGACAAAAAGTGCAGGTGTCATTGGATGAACAAACCAGAAAAAGGAAATAAAACCAAAAGATATGAAATGGGTTAGGTTTCCCCTTTCTCGTCCACCACGGGCTGTAAACACCTTACCTCTTCTTCAACTAAACAAAGTTTAAACCTTTAGCGGAGACATTTTCGTTCATAGGATGGTGGACGTGAAGCCATATCTTTTCTATGGGTCAAAGGCTGTAGGTGTTTCACCACACTCTGGTTACGAGTAGAAAATTGAAAGAAGTTATGAAAATGTCCTTACGCATCCGGGCGATGTTCAAAGATGTTCGAAAGCAGTTTAGATAGCCAAAAACGATTTATCTTACTTTGAAAATAGTCTCGCATTGTTCCCCCTTACCATGGGTAACTGTTTGAACAGAAAATAGATTAAGATAATATGGAACAATGGTTAACCCAAATTGATCGCGCTTCATCCAAGAGAATGTGCCTAGCAAACCTGTAGCCTAGGAGAGCCTAGGATAACAGTTTGTTTAGGTTGCTCGGCCTATTGCTGAGAGTAAGTTGGCCCTTAGAGAGTGTAGATGAAAACTTGACAGTTTCATCATATTTTCTTGGTGATGTTTCCTTTTCATTACTGTTGACAACATGGAGTGCATCCACGAGCATGCCACCGGACAAACGTGTTTGTGAGTAATTTTTAGTGTCACCACCCCGGTACTGCTAGCTTTTATTTTTTACGTTGGAGGTTCCAGTCACGGACAAAAGCCCACATCAAGGCCGGGTCTCAAATGAAATACAGAGAGAATTATGAAAGGGAAGGAAAAGACAAGGGAAAGTAAGTACGAATTTGGGAGGAAGTGAAAAACCTGTCTCTTGGTGTGTGCCAGGTCATAGTTACTGGGGAAAACATGAGAAGGTAGAGAGTTCCAAAGCTTCGAGGTGTAGGGAAGGAAACAGTTATCAAAACGGCCCATCTTTGAGTTGCAGATAGCCACACAGTAATCATGTGACGCAGCAGCTTGCAGAGTATTGCGTGGTCTGGTTAGTGGTTTTTGCTCTCGGGAGCAAAAACCAAAGTAATACCTATAGAAGAGGGAAAGTGAACCAACATTGCGGCGAAGGCCATGTGGGTCAAGTTTGGAAGTTAGCTTGGGAAAGTTTATAAGTCGGACCGCCTTCGACTCGACTCTTATCAAGTAAGGACTTAGAGCTAGAACCATCCCAGATGTGAGAGTAGTACTCCATCACAAGGACGAATCAATTCTTTGTATAATCGGAGCAACTGTTCGGAAGAAAAGAAATTACGACATCTAAACAAGACACCCAGTTTCTTAGAGGCAGACTTGGCTATTCCTGTAATGTGGGGTTTTCAGAAAAGAATTACTGCTACTCTTGCTACAGCTACCGCTGTTGTCCCTTTTCTTGCTGCAGCTGTTGCTGTCTTTATAATGACCGCTACTGTTGTAGTTCCTAAACTCGCTGCTACTTTTTGCCGCCGTCTACGAATTTGTTCCTGTAACGCGTGTTGTTGATGTTATCTGATGAGAGAAGGGATAACAGCCTGACACCACATTTATCAAGATGAATCATGTGATCATTTATAATTTTTACCGTCGGACAGATTTACACCGATAACTGAAATGAAATAGATTTTTTGGTAGCTATTCGGGTGAACATACACATTTGCGATGATACAGAACTTATTACTGATACTACGGAACTTGGAAGTCATAATCGAATGTAGTTAACTGATCGTAGAAGACCATAAAGATAAAGAAGCTGTCTGCCATGGGCACAAGAGCGATGAGAGTGTAGACATGAGGTTAGCAGAATGCAAGATAAAGCACTTGAATGGCGCTGAGCTTAACGTAGATAGGCACACGAATATTCATATTCCATCAATTAATTACGTTAAGTAAAACACATGCATGGGAGACAGCAATATGAACAGTAACCTATATAATACGTCACCGATCGACTGAAGCAAAGTTATCGGTGTTATTGGCGTCAATTCAATTGATGTTACTTTTCTTAGGCTATTGGTCCTATCAGCGATACAGAATACATGGAAATGTGTTTCCTGACTAGACTATAGGTACTGTAATTGTAAAGTGTGTGGTCATAGACAAATACACAGCAGAACACTTGTTTTAAACAGAGAAAACTAAGGTCTTTGAATGTCTGAATATGCCCTGCAAGATGCCATATTTTATACAGTTAGGTACTAAAATACAGAGATTGTACCTACTCTTGGCGTCCGTAGTACATGACCACAATACCAAGTACTGTAAACTTACATAATCAATCAGTTCTGTAACCTTGTATGTTATGTTACTCTGTCCATCAAGGTCTGATAAAGACCATTTGTGACTTACGTATAATGCTGCTGGGCAACAGCTCACCAACGCAAGTAATCAGCCGCTGGTGGCGGGGTGGAAAAATAATTGACAAGAAGGTGGTGGTGGAAGCTAGGCACCGGCTGAGCCAGCCACCCAGTGCCGTGTTACCATGCAGCTACCATGCACCACCGCCCTGCCCGAGCCTAGCTCTCATGGAGCAGCAGGTAGCGCTGAGAACGGCAATGTTTTGTCTATACTTGTAGCTTTTAATCTTATCCTTAAGTTTACCATGAATTTAGGTATGTATCATTCATGTACTCGAGGGTGATATTCGAGAGTTCTTTGAAGATACTCTTGCCTCATTCTTATGAAGATAACATGGATAATAACTTAAGTGATTTCGCCTCATCCCCAACTCCAAACTCACATACACAGTAACTACGCTGGCTTCCTATATGTCATGATAGATCAAATCTAACCCCCTTCACACACACACACACACACACACACACACACATAACATCTTCATACTTGACCCTAAACTTTGATAGTAATGATGGGATTTAAGCAAAACCGTTTAGAATAAACGTACGTTCATTCGAATATGAAATACTAATTTTCTAGGAAAACGTGCTGATCTGCTGTGCACTCTCACGAATTTCGGGGACGGTGGCGTTACAGAGGACACACAGAAATGTCCAAGAACTGAAGACAGAGTGGGTTTCGGTCCCTGCTTTACCAACGAAGCTGAATGGCTTCGTAGACGATCCGTTTCCGACGCTGCCGGAAAATTTTTGAAGAAATCTTAAAGATGGTCAGAATGCGATCATGCTAAATGGAAGATCTCATTTTATGCGTCTAACCTCCATCGATTCATTGTCTGACTCTGTCTTTGTTTAGTTATGAGATTTAGGGACTCTGTCTTTGTTTAGTTATGAGATTTAGGCTGAAATATCAAAGGAAGTAGATGATCTCTTGGTATTATCGACTCGAAGATCCAGCAAATTTTGTTAGGTTAGGGTTAGGTTTGATGTACATTGTTTCTTCGATGGTTTTTGATGTCTTTTGTACGATTCCAACCATCATTTCTATTTGCAAACAGGTGAATGTCCGAAATTTTTGTGATCTTATCGGTCATCTTGATAGACTGCTTTACCATGCAGTAGAATAAGCTTACTTAAGATTTCATTATTGGTATAAAGTCGAGCAAACAGACCAGTAGGTCCTACTGAGGCTGTTTGTGATGGTGGATATCAGAAACATACAGATTAGTGTGATAAGAGGAAGCAAGTGGGTTACACAAGGAGAAATATCAATGACTTTTGTACTTAAGGAGATGCAAATATGTTATTCGAAGACTTTAAGCGATGTAATTATCAAATTTAATCTTGAACTTATCTGTGGTACTACCTTCATCTGTTCTAATTGGTAGGTCATTTCATACTTTAACAATCCTGTTGATGGAAATATACTTTGCCTCACCCCAAGTACATTACTAAGAGTGAAATCAGACAAACCTAACGTTAAATAGCTCCTTGGATCAACCTTATCATAGCCTTTGTTAATTGCGAATACCCTCATCAAATCCTCTCTTAATCTTCTCTCCTCTTTAGTTAAGTAAGTTTCGCCTTTTTTGCTATTTTTTTGGCCTAAGGTCATCAGAGATTACTCATTATTTCCTCTTTTAGTTCTACAGAATTCATGCTGTAGCTTGCCTTCTCGCTTTTGCGGCTGAAGTGTTAAACTCTTCATGAATTTATATTGAAATTCAATTGACACCTTTTGAACCTGGTCCATCAGCTTGCCTGTCTCAGGCTGTAACCTTAGACATTCGACATCTCCGTAACTTTTATACAAAAGGACTTCAACATCAGCATGAGACCAATGGGTCCTTTCGAGGCTATTACGTAGTGATAGTGGAAGAGACCAGAAACTCACAGAATAGTGTGGTAAATGTTAGAAGGCATACAGATAATACAGAACGAATAACCTGCACGTTGCGATTGCGACTAAGGAGGCGCAAATACTGTACGAAGTCGTGGGTTTGAGGCGAAATATTATCTAGTTTATTCTGACGACCTTAGGAGCCGACCAACACACCCAGCTCCCACTTCGTTCAAGGTGTGGTCCGTCCTTCATAAACATATCAGACTGCATGTAGGAATGCTGCCACAAGTTTATGAACTCGACTCCTTCGTAACAATCCTGGGAACTCATGAAAGCGTCGAATAAGCTGGGGATAATTCTTCAGCAGCTCCGATAATCTCTTTCAGTGCATAGTTCGTCCCTATATGACAGCCTGACATCGTCTACAAATTTCGATATCCTACGACGTAATCACATTTCAATAGCATAAGTAAACGATTGTAAAAAAATAAAGATATTCCCAAGACTGATCCCTGTGGCACACCACTTAAGTCTAACTATTCTGAGGCATGACCATTAAGCACTATACGTTGTTTACGGTCAGTATTTCATCTTTTCTGACCACTGAAGCAATTGAAAGTGACCATCTGTTATGCATATATGTCCTCTCGACAACTTTGAACGTTTTACTGGAACTTTTCCAAACTATATATTATTATCATTCTCACTGATGGCTATCGTCATCCCAGCTTCTTCCGGCAAGAGCAATGATGAACACAATTTGCAAGTGTAAAATTTCTTTTCTTGTTTTGAGGGGGAGGGGGGGGGGGGAGGGGTGAATGTCGAACTAACTTGTATTACAAGCAGCGTACGTGATTACCTTTACCAAACTATAGCCCTATAGACAAGATCTTCATTTTGAACTAGAACTAAAGTCTGATATGTTTACGTCGAGAATAGCTTTCTAAGCGAACTATATTAGGACACTGTCAGACATCTTCAGGTGTAGCCCATGTCCAAAGCTATATGCAGTGGATCCATTCCACTACGATACCTCTACGTTAAGATCTCACATTATAACTGAATGGTTCATGCATCACGAATGTCTGTTATCTGGTCATGAAGTTTATCTGCCTTTTGTGTCGCATGTGATTATTCTGTACTATGTTCCTAACTTCAGTGTCCTTCTGTACTGGGTTCCTAACTTCAGTGTCCTTCTGTAGTGGGTTCCTAACTTCATTGTCCTTCTGTAGAACAGGCAATTGATATACAAGGAAGAGACGTAGCTAAGACGCCATTGGTAAACAAGCGTTACCGAATGGTGGTGTTCGGGTCTGGCATCATGACTTGTCATCAAATTATCATAATGTGGATAGGAAAGGGAACTGTTTACAAATTTTGCCTACAACAGAGCTATCAAGTTCGTATAGACCTTCACTAATATTAATGTTACATTAATGCTCTGTTCTGTTTTTATCATGTTCGAAATTATGTTTTTTTGTTGGGAAGACTGGTAAGGATCTTTATGATAGACTTAAGCAACACAAGTATAGTTTAAATATAGGACGAGAATCTAATGCTTTGTTTAATCATGTTGAAAATCATGACCACTGTACTAACTGGAGTAACGCAAATTCAGTTATTAACTCTTAAATTCTGTGCCACGAGAAATCTCATTGAATCAAATCTTATTAAGTACACAAAGAATTGTAACATAATCATTTGTGAAGGTCTATACAGACTGGATAGCTTTGCCGTAGATAAAATTTGAAAAAAAAAAAAAAACCAGTTTCCTTTCTTGTCCACATGATAAAGATTTTATGAGTCATGATGCCAGACCCGAACACCACCATCCGGTAACGCTTGTTTACCAATAGCGTGTTAGCTACGTATCTTCCCTGTATGTCAACTGACTGTTCAACGTCTTCTATCGCATTCTTGTATCTCCCATAGCGATGTGATCATTACGCGAAAGTGCACTTGGGAACTTGTGTTTCATTTTCTTCGTGGTTATCAGTATATACTAGATCACAAGCACCAAGCACCACTGTGACCTCTTGCTATACATATATCATAATTGTTTAATATCACATATATTTTGCTACTTAGTATCACAACCTTGGAAAATCATACATTTCCACGTAGTATCATTAATTCTACAACGCACCTTATTCTCCAAGTGATTTTTATAATCGTCTTACTAAGTGAAAATTATTTAATGAATTAACTTTTGTATGTCTCTCAAAGATTATTCATTCACGTATTGACAAATCACTTCGGACTTTACGTCATTAGTTTTACAGAAATTTTGGTTTTCATTAATCCCATCTCTCTTGCCTTACCTAACGAAGAAGTATAAATCAAACAATATTTCTTATTGAAATACAAAGAAAATGGGTATCTGATTACTGCGACAATTGCATTAAAATAACATCTGTGATCATTAAATGTAATGACGACCATCTTAAAAAATAGGCCCGGTTTCCTCTACCGAATTAATACGAAGGTCGTTAATAGATATGAAATCTCAATTATAAAATCTGGAGAAAATCAAAGGTAAAATAATTAACTTTGGCTCATTACACCGTCGTGCTGCAGCGGGTCATAGGCAAAATTCACGTGGGATGAAGAATGTTGCAGAAATAAATGCAGAAATAATGTACATAATTCTTACCCATAATATGTGTGGTAGTGATGCTCTCTCTTTGGTAGCTAGTCGATGCAACAGCCTTCGACAATATGTACTCTCCTTTTTTTATGGAGTGATGTTAATGGTAACCCGATGTCTCATTAGACGAGCTAAAACTATAACAAAAGATATATTCCGTCAAAGTTCCCTAAGGAGTATCGAACGTGATTATCGCTTTTAAGTGCTAAACTCCTTTTCAGTTGAAGGGAAACTAGCCACACCCGGCCTAGGAAGGGGAGAGGGGGCTCGGGAAAGACCTCGAGTCAAGTAATGGGCAAGAAATGCGACGGTGGGAAGTAGTTACAAAGATTTATAAGATCCTCAAAAAGTTGCCAAAAGTGGAAATATCGTACCTCAGGCAGAGATTTGCCATGTAGGAAATTTCAATTGGGGAAGGGGTTAGGGGGACTGAATTCCCACTTCCTCCATTAGATTAGCGATGAACGCACTTTGATTATGTAGCTTAGATAATGTACATCTCTATCAATAATGCATATGGGGAATATTACTAATGAGTAGTATGTCTATGCGGTACAATAACTTCATTTGATACTTGCCAGAATTTTGAAGAATTGACTTGGTAATTTCAAAAACATCAAGAAATTTCATGTCTTTTGGTAGCGAATAACACAGACACTTATATATTGGTCATCTATTACGTTCACTGTTTTGAGCTTACATATATAAGGATATAATGAAGGAATATACATATATTGTGTAAATGTTGTCCGCAACTTTACTGTGGGGCGGAGCCCAGCAATCACTCATGAAGACGTTCATTGGTCGGCCAGTATTGCTTAGTGACAAACATCATTATCTCCTTTAATATGTCACTTATTTTCATAATTATTTATCAATTTATGGCAGAATTAGGAATGATAGTCTATAACACTTCAAGTAACGTACATCAAATGCATCAAGATGATGATCAATTCACTAAACGAAAAATAGAAGAAGGAATATAGAAGTGGATGTTCCAGTCTAGAACTTTTAATTTTACAAGTTTCGTGTATGTTTAAATGATCCATTTATTGTCCATGGTGGCTGTCTCCTTTTATTATATATGTATGTATGGAATTAATGATCTACTGTCATCCATAGACAGAATGTATGTGGTCTGAAATTATACATAATACATGAAGAATGTGCTAATGATTTTCCCGTTGATGGATCTAGTTTGACACCTAGACGGCCTGAGGCGTTGACGGCCCGGGTAGTTGAGAGGCCTGATGCCTAAACAAACAACCAACCAACATGAAGAGATTTGAATGCAAAGGATGAATATTTTTATCACTTTTTTAGGTTGTGTGTGTGTGTGTGTGTGTGAGTGTGTGGAAGAAGCCCTAATACTAAGTTCCCGGAAATGTCATTCTTAGTATATATACTGTCCGAAAAGCGTCTTTCTCTAGACACAAGCAAGGCCTATTTATGGTCCTGATGGCGTCCATCCACTCGTACTGAGACAGTGTGCCTCTGAACTTGTACCTGTGCTTGCTCGTCTCTCCCGATTTTGTATAAAGACCCAAACTTTTCCTTCTACTTGGAAGCATGAATTGATACACCCCATCCCTAAGAAGGGTGACCGTTCTGACCCCTCTAGCTATCGTCCTGTTGCTTTGACAGTACCAGTTTCAAAGTTTCTGAATCCCTCCTCCTCAACTCCCATGTCCTTAAACACCTCGAAAATTACAAGTCTTCTCTCTGATCACCAGTATGGCTTCTGTAAGGCGAGATCAACTGGTGATATTCTTTCGTATCTTGCTAATGTCCGGTCATCATCCCTGAGAGATTTTGGGGAG
>JAUUDZ010034630.1:0-10905 GCA_032361705.1 Panulirus versicolor
GAGATGTATAGGTATGTATATTTGCATGTGTGGACGTGTATGTATATACATGTGTATGTGGGTGGGTTGGGCAATTCATTCGTCTGTTTCCTTGCGCTACCTCACTAACGCAGGAGACAGCAACAAAAGTAAAATAATAATAATAATAATAATAATAATAATGAGTGTGTGACCAGATGAACTAATTGAGGGCAAGATTGTGTAGCCACAGCACAAATGATTGGAAATGGAAAACAGATCCAGAATACTAGGAGAGTGGTCTAAATCATTGAGAGCAGAGACTGTGAGGGCTTAAAAAAAATGGCTGTATGGGTGTTCATCCACTTCCTTTAGTGAAAATCTCCCATGTAGATGACCTCAGCTTGCAGGTGAAACGATGTCACAGCCTCATAGCAGGAGTTTAAATAATCTAAGATTATAGAATTTGTAGACTAAGGAGAGCAGTAGGCAAAACAAAGGAAAACAGTGGTAGGTGGGAGACCTGTTAGCTTATTTCATATTTAGATTTTTCTGGAATTCAAATAAGCCTTTAGGATGTACCAGAAGGATAAAGAAAGAACTTGATATTCAAATGAAAGACAGGACTACTTTTCATAAGATTTTGTTAAATCTTGTTAAATATAACTTGCATACTTTAAAAGAAGGTAAATAAAAACAAAAAAAATAATTAGTGTTTTTACTGCAGTACCTTTCCATAGTACAAGCACGTAAAGCTGAGGCAGCAATTTTAGTGCAATAAATTTTACGAATGAAAAATACTTTCACATTGTTTTTGTTTTCTCCCCCTGCATAAATTCCAACTGAAAGGTCTCTGATCACTGGCTAGGGAAAAATTCAGCTAAATCCTAGCAACATGGAGAAAAAGCCATGGTAATACTTAAGTTGGTGACTGTATGTTATCAGTGTTGCAGAAGAAACTCCATTCTGTATCTGTACTACTCAGTGCTCTATACACCTCCAGGTGATGTCAGCCAATAGTTATCACCACACTCTTACAACCATACCTAATAGAGAAAAGAAATCTTTGGTTTATCATAATGCTCACTTTTTAATTTTCACTTTTGTATGGTAATCTATGGTTTTTGCTTGCTTCAGTGTCACATGCTCTTACAATATTCTTAACTAAAAGAATAAGGGAGAACATACAATACTTCACTATTCATGATCATACATGAGAAATAGTCAGATTCATCTTTCAGATAGTCATGAATGTAATTTCAATTAAGTTCAGCCTAATATGACTTCCAATTCAAACTTTCAAGTTGTGAAAATTTCCTGGCCATCTATATAGCCAAAGGTAAAGCCTATTTCCATAGCAGATGCAACAGTGGCTTAAGAATCTGAGGCACAAAGATTGAAAAGGTTCATTATAGTGTGATATACTATGTGAAGTTATGCTGACAGTTAAGTGCAGTAACATGAACCTGGAGAGTTCTCCTGCTAGCAAGGGCAATCATAGGTCAATAGTGAGAAGGATAAAATGTAGCTGCTCTCACACTACAATTAAGATAATAAATAAATTAGCCAAATTAAATACTAAAGTGTTCTCCACCAGGAATGGACTTAAACTCAGATAATGAAAAACTATATTACTAAATTGTATCTATTACAAAAATTAATAAGGGCACTGTAGAACGTCTTATATTCAGTTGTTTTAAAGCTGAAAGAGATCACTCAACCTAATGTAGGAGTGAATGCTGGTCTAATCGGTGAGGGACGTGGACAAGTAGTGCCACAGGCAACTACTCAAAACAAAACACAAAAATATATAACTGTTTAAGAGACTATTTCTTTTCTGTCTCAACACACAATATATCTTCTCTGAGAAGCACACAGCCAATACTTTTCTATGGCCACATGTTCCTACTGTAACTATCATGAATGGGAATAAACAGGACCTATTGTTAAATTCCTGTGCCGATGATGTTCCATTAGAATTAGTACAATGCCTCAAAAGTGATCACCTGCATCTGTAATAAACATAATTAAAAACAATACCTGGAATAGAATTACATAACATCTGACCTATGATGAATATAATTTTTCAAAAACAATGTTTGCAGCATTTTACTTTCATTATAATTTCAAGACCTCTTCAATGAATATGATACATACTCTTTGAAATGATACAAAAAAAAGTCAGTTAATGTAATATCATATTCCTACCCATCACAACTGTTCAAAAAAATGTTTCTGATGCAACAGAAACAGCCATTCTGAAATATAGACAGTTTCACAAATACTCTGCTTACAAGTGCAACCCACTGGATCATTGTTGATCAAAGGCCACAATAACATGAAACCTACAAATGTGTACTACAGGCAGATTTTGGGTTAACTCCCCCTAAAAATCAAGCTGAACATAAAGCAGTTTGAATCCTTTGCAAGCATATCAAATACTTCTATATAAGCATACATTTCCACTGAAGGCTCCCATAAAAATAATACTAATTTATATACATTATATAAAAGTTATCATCACCTATGTTAATATACTGGTCTGACTATATTTCCTAATAGCTGTTTCCCAAACATTAAAATAATCATCAATTCACATAAAGGAATCCATCAAAACTTGAGTGAATTACATGATATGAACTTTACATTATGGTACATACAAAATGTCACAGGTATATGATACAGTATGACCGTAAAAAAATTGAGACACTGCATATTTATAAAACTGAAGTACATGGCAAGCTGTCTTAAAGATTTCCTTTTTTCAGAATTCAAGCTTGATACAGATGACAATCTAACTCATCAAATCCATTTAATTCTTTTGGTCCAAGTATTCCCCAGCTTCATGAGGTCTATTTCGTAAAATCTGATTGCAATCAAAACTGAAATCTGGTCGAACATTCTAAACATGGTAACTCCCACTTCCACCATAAAGCATGTCCATGGCACTTTTTATCCTGTACAATACCTGCATACGATTCTGTTAAGCAGTCAATCAGTGATGTCCCTCACTTTGTGCTTTACTACTCTGCATTTACGCTTTATTTGGACAGGATGATCAACATGGCTAAAAACTGTGAGGATTTTAATAAGCAAATGACTCACTGATACAGAGCCTTGGTTTGTACTTCTGAAGGGTGAATGTTAAACTCCAGAAAAAATGTAAAGAAAGCATTAAGGCCAATCTAGGCTTTTTTTTCTTTTGAATAAGCATAAAAAGTAGTAAAACCAATAACTTTTATAGTCCTATCAAAATTTCACAAAATTAATAAAAATATGAATAATAAACATAACCATCCAAGGCTCCAAATATTGACCGTAAAATATCCCTCTCCTCCCTCCCACCAGCACTACCCCCTCCAGAGTTTTCTCTATGCAATTCAAAAAATTTCACACATGTGAGTGTGCAGATATTCTGTGGTGATAAACTGAGACTGGTAGCAATGTTCATTAAGACTTGGCCATTGCTCAATATAGACAGGCTGAATTCTACTGAGGAACATGGTTAGGAATAAACTTTAGCTTGACATATCTGCAAAAGAGAGAGGACAAAATTAGTAATCATCAGAGCTGAAGTTCTCAAAATAACAATTTGTTGTCACAGAGATTTTAGTAATCAAATTCAGCTGTTAAGGTGACATGTGACAAAATGCACAGACTAAAAATTTGCTGGTCTGCAAAGGTGAAAAGACTATACAGGGATATTGGTAGAAAATAAGAGATGCATTTAATAAACTTCTTTCTTAAGGTATGAAATAAAGACAGTCAAACGTTTAACTTGTCTAGTACAAACAAATGAAAAACATCAAACAGGTCATACTATCTAAAAGAATGGAGACCATCCCAAAGAACAAGCTATAAATATACAACTAACTGCCACTCACTTATAGTTAACCATCAATTACTCTTATTTAAACCAAAATAGTATTTCATGTACTAAAATAATTCTCTTTACTTATATGGGAAAAAAAGGGGGTGGTGGGCAATGACTGGGCTGCCAAATGTCTCTATCAGAGTATGTATGCCGAACAAACATATGTAACACTCAGAAGTCTTTTCGTAAAGAGCAATGACTACTGTTAGTCCTCTTTTCTTCTTCTATAGGTAATAAATACTTCAGTTACAATTATTTGGCTGCTTGCAAGTCTTTGCCAGCATGCAGAAAGTAGCTAGCCACCGCATTATATGATTACTGTGTGACAGATGGTATGTTGTAATCCTATAAAGTGGAACTCTATCTATATCTCTGGTGCCTGTACCCTCTGTGTGCTCCCATCAAAGGAGTGGCCATGGCAAAAGAGTCTCTACTTATCCCAGACCTTATATGCCTCCCTTGCATACACCACACCATTCCAAGCATTCATCCATCATTTCTCTCCCTCCAGTACTCTTTCACTCTATTTCTGCAAGTCACTTGTGGTCTTCCTCCCACACCAACCTCTCTAAGTGTACTGTCATACACTCTCCTTGAAAATAACCAGCTTCCATTCTTTCCACATGCCCAAACCACCTCAAAGTATCACATTTCACCCACTCTACCACTCCACAATGCATTTCCTTTGCATTCCCTGCCATAACAAAACTCTCATACACCCCCCCATTATGTTCTTAATTCCATCTTAGTCATACCACAGGCTCCTCTCAAACATCTCATATCCACAACCTGAAATCTTGACCTCTATGACTCATTCCATGTATACATTTCAGCTCCATAGGTCAAGGTGGGGTGGATTATGCTGTCCCTCCTTTCTTCATTCCCACACTTACACCTCTACCCTTCTTTATTCTGATAAGAGAACCAGTGATAATTCTACCCTGCACTGCTCTCCTCCTTTTCTCTCCTTCCATATCACCAAACTTACCCAAGCAAGTCCTAAATACTTGAATTATCTCATCTCATCCAGTCTTTCTCCCCCATATCCAAAACACAGTTCAGTTCATTTTCTTCCTTCAATAAGGCTTTGCAAAATCTACTATCACACTTTCCTTTCAAATGCCATTACTTTACTTTTACTTGCATTTACCTTCAATAGCCTATGCTTACAAACATCATAAAAACACCAAGAACCTTCTGCAACTCCTCTTCACTCTCAGCATGCAACATAGTGCCATCTGCAAACAGGCTTGTCACTAGCCACCATACTTCAATACCACACTCCAGTGCTGCACCCCTTTCCCTTAGCTTTGTTTTCATCTCTCATCACTTCATCCATATATATATCAAAAAGCTGCAGTGACACACCCCTGCCTCACACCCATATGTATACCAAAACTTTTGCTCAACTCCCCATCCCCTCTTGCACATGCATTTGCTCTTCTATAGAAGGCTTTCAAACCATACAACAACAGTTATCCCCCTACCCCACATATCCTAAACATGTCCCATAAAACATTCCACTTGACTTATCAAGTGCCTTCTACAGATCCATAAAAGTTGGTAACAAGTTTCCCTGAATACGTTTCCACTGTCACCTTCATAAAAATCTGATCCACACATACCCTAACTTTCCTAAAAATCCGCTTGCTCTTCACTTATTCTGCATTCAGTCACTTCCATCACTCTATAAATCAACATTCTTGCACACACTTTTCCCGATATACTTAACAGACTTATTCCCCTGTAATTACAACATAATCCTCAGCAACTTTTCCTTTGATAGAGGAACAATAATAGCTTTCATCCTCAGCCACAAACTTATGTTTCCATGCTAAATTACATATCAGATACATCCACTCTGTTACACTTTTTCCTCTATGCTTCATCATTTCAGCCATAATCCCAGCCACTCCAGTTGCCTTTCCTACCTTGAGCCTCACTATTGCCCTCTTTTACCTAAATTTTGCTATAAGCCCTTGCACTTGTATCCTCTTCCTTCCATCCTCCATACCCTTACATGTAACACCTGCTGCCTTACCTTATCTCACATTCATCAGTACTTCAAAATAATCTTTCCATCTTCCTTTCCCTTCCTCTTCAGTCAGCAACTCCCCTTCCTTACTTTTCATATCAACATTTCCACTCTTACATCAACCTCTTTCCTTTTTGGTGCAACTTCTCATTTTCCCTAAATTTTTCCAAAATCTTCATATACTCTTTCTTTGCTTTCTTCTGGAACTCTTTACCAATTTCTGCCTTTCTGAAATATAATTTACCCTTTTTCAAAAATAAGCTTTCCTGTATATTCTATGTATCATTTATAAATCTATTCCCATTTACATAAAGTGGATTAAATGCATCCTACCTTTCAGTTCATTCAAAAACTTCCACAACCTATGTAAAGTGTGTTAAAAAAAAACATCAACTTTCATACTACCATAAGCACTTCATTTTCACTATGCTCATCAAGCTGATTTATCAAGTCAAACCAGTCTCCATTCACACTATTATCTTCACACATAAAATGTTCTGATGCATCTGATCATAAGTAATGCTTTTGCCATCTGACATATCTCGAGCAAAAATAAATTTTCACTACATGTCTTCCACCTCCTTAAAAAGCCATAGATAACTCTTCCTTTTCTCTATTTCTTCAAGGCATTTTTCTTTCAGTCACTGCCTGGCCTTGATTGGAGCCTCTTAGACAAACCAGAAGGATGCAGCCATAAGGCTGTATCACTGTTCAAGCACAAACATTTGTTTTCCAAACAGCAAATCAAACTGTTTGTGAACTTGAGCCACACACCAGTCCACTTATCACAATCCAACAGCAGTTATTCTGCTTATCTATATATCATTAACTACATTCCTAATTTTCTTTAGTTGGATCAGGAACACATAGCCAGTGAAATAATTCACACACACCCTCATCCTGTACCAAGACAATTAAATGGAAACACTTCCACACTAAAAAGACTCTGTTATGTTTTCAATTTGAAAATCAAGGCTCAGGCTGGGATGTGGTGCTTGAATGAGTGTGGGTTACCAAGATCAGAAAGGAGAGATAGGTTACATGTTTGAGCTCTAAAAAAATCAAAGCTCAAGGGTAAGGCAGAAGAATGGATTGGGAATTTCTCTTGGGATTAACGAGGCAAGAGCTATGGAAAGGGTAGTGCTTCTGCTGAAGGAGATGTGGGAATTTTTTAGTATAAGGAAATGAGCCTCAGACTGACACAGGTAAAAATGAAAGTGGATTATAAGAGGTGGGTGATTTTTAGCACTTAAGTACCCGGCCACAAGAAGAATGAAGATAGGAGAGTATCTTTCGAGGAGATGAGCAAGTGTGTCAGCAGTATTGATGTAAGACATGTTATCATTGATGGATGATTTGAATGCAAAGGTGGACAATATAGCAGTTGATGGTACAATTAGGGGATATGGACACTCAGTAACGTAAATGGATATGGAGAACAGTTTTGAGAAGTTGAGTGCGGAAACAGAACCGGTGATTGGGAATATCATGTTTAAAAATAGGGACATACATAAGTATATGTGAATGTATGTGAAGTAAGAAAGAAGCATGCACTATTGGATTACATACTAAATAATATGTGCACTTTGGAAAGACTTCTGGATGCGTAGTACTGAGAGGGACAGCTGGTGGGTTTTAATCACTACCTGGATGTGACTAGGGTGAAGATTCAAGAGGCTTTCATAACAGACAACATGACATAGGTCAGAAGAGGGTGGTAAAAGAGAGCACACTTGGAAGTGAGATTGAGCGAAGAGCTAACACGAGGGATTGAGAGTAAAATAGCAGAAGGTTACAGCAAATGAATCTAGAGAAGTGGATGAAGAAAGGAAGGTATTTAGGGAAGCAGTGGTGACATATGTGAGAGAAGTACGCAGCAAGCCAGAGATGGGAGGTGTACATGCAAGAAAAGATAGTGTACGGTGGGATAATGATGTTAAATTGTTAGTTAAAAAGAAAGGAGCATGAGTGATTGAAAGATCTACAAGAGAAAGCAAAAGGTGAAGAAGAGAATGCAGGGGCTGAAATAAAAAGCAAATTAAAGTTGGGATGAGTGAATATCAGCAAACTTCACAGAGAAATTCTATTTAGATAAAAGGTAATAAATGAGAAAAATATGAGAACAAATGGGACCATTGGTGAAGGGGAAAAATGGAGACATGGTAACAGGCACAGAAAGAGAGAGAGAGAGAGAGATAGTACTTAAAGGACTATTTAATGTGTATGATGATAGGGTGGCAGATGAGGGGTGTTTGAGTTGGGTAGGTATGTGAAGTGAGAGATTCATGAAAATTGGTTTAGTGAAAACAGAAGTGATGGTGAAACCCTGTGAATGATAAAATGTGGCAAGGTGGATGGAATGCATGGTACTATTCCTACTTACAGTCCTTCAAAGAAGTACTGCCATTGGTTGGGTTAATTTGCACTATACTCAAGTGGCATATGTCAGAATGCCTCAGTTTATCAAAAAACATTGAAAAATGAGATGGTGTGACTGGTTTTGGTACATCAAACATGGATGTCAGAGAATGGATGCGAGTGAATGAAACCTTTTCTTTATCTGTTCCTGGAACTACCTTGCTAAAACAGGAAACAGCAAACAAGCACAAAAGAAAGCTCCACATATGAACCTTTCTTTTTTATACATGTTTACAATTTCCCATGTTACATAGATCCCATCATGAACAGATGAAGAATTGATATAGCAATAGTGGCAGATTCAAATGTGAAACTTTGGATGTTGGTGACTTTAGTTTGGAAGAGTGTGGGAAGGAGGAATTTGAGGATATGATAATGAAGGATATCAAGATAGGAGAATTGAGCTACAGGTTAATTGGGGTGTAAGATTGTAAAGAGAAAAATTGGAGGTAAAGAGTTTTCGATACCTGGGAAAGGACATGGCAGCGAATGGAACCATGGAAGTGGAAGTGAATCATGGGGTGGGTGAGGGGGTGAAAGTTCTGGAAATACTGAAAAATGTATGGAGATATCATTATCTGGGAGGGTAAAAATGGATATGTTTTGTAGGTACAGCAGTCCCCATCAATATTATATGGAAGCAAGACATAGACCATAGATAAGACTGTGAGGGGGTCTGATCGGGCAAGTAATGAAAGAGCAAAGGAGAAAAGTGGTAATAAAAAGTGTGTAGATGAGAGAGCTGATGATGAGGGTGTACTGAAATGGTTAGGACATCTGGAGAGAATGAGTGAGGAAGATTGACAAAGAGATTATATGTGT
Source organism: Panulirus versicolor (assembly GCA_032361705.1). NCBI lineage: Eukaryota > Metazoa > Arthropoda > Malacostraca > Decapoda > Palinuridae > Panulirus > Panulirus versicolor. The sequence goes on from JAUUDZ010034630.1 coordinate 9,108, forward strand.
CAGAAATGGTGAGAACAAGGAGAATGGGAGACCAGATTGATGAGGGAAGGACGGAGAGAAAAAAAGATTTTGATCCATCAGAGCCTGAACATGCAGGAGGGTGAAAGGCAAGCATGGGATACAGTGAACTAGAATGATGCAATATACTGGGGTTGATGTTCTGTCAATAGATTGAACCAGGTGATGAATTCAGGGTAAACCATGGAAAGGTCTGTGGGGCCTGGTTGTGGACAGGACCAGTGGTTTCGATGGAATACACGACAGCAAGAGAACAGATGTGAGCAGATGCAGCCTTTCTTCATCTGTTCCTGGCACTACCTTGCTAACATGGGAAATGGCAATCATGTGGAAAAAAAAAAAAAAATTGTTCCAGAAAGAGGTTGAAAAAGGAAAGATGTGACGTAAAAGTGGAAATGTTAATGTATGAAGTAAGGAAGGAGAGTTGCTGAATCAAAGAAAGTGAAAGGAAGATGGAAAGACAATTTTGAAGAAATGATGAATGTGGGGAAGGTGAGGCAGCAGTTGTTATATGCATGGGTATGATGGATGGAAAGTAAAGGAAACAAGTGCAAGGGCCTTAAGAAGGGAGGTATGAAAGGGCAATAATGAGGATGAATGTAGGAGAGGCACCTGGTGAGGATGGAATTAGTGCTGAAATGTTTAAATGTGGAGAAAGTGTGATGAGAGTGGATGCATTTGATATGTAATTTAGAATGAGAGCAGAAGGCTCTGTCTGAGGACTGGATGAAATCTATTATTGTTCCTTTATTCAAAGGAAAAGATACTAAGCATGTATATGGCAATTATAAGGGAATAAGTCTGTTAAGTATACCACAAAAAGAGGTTCCAAGTGTGATGACTGATAGAATATGATGGAAGTTACTGAATGCAGAATAAGAGAGGAGCAAGGGGTTTTTTAAGAAAGGTATGGTATGTGTGTGTGTGTGTGTGTGTGTATCAGACTTTTGCTGAGACAGTAACAATGGAAAAGTATCTATCTAAAGGTAAAAAGCTGTATGTGGCTTTAATGGATCTGGAGAAAGTGTATGACTGTCCAGTAAAATGCTTTATGGGATGTATTAAGGATATACGAGGACAATTGTTAGATGGTGTGAAAGCATTCTATAGAGCAGCAAATGCATGTGTAAGAGTGGATGGAGAGACGAGCAAAAGTTTTGTTATATATGAGGGTGTGAGGCAGGGTGAAAGCAAGACTAGGGGAAAGGAATACAGAGATGGAGTGAGGTGGTGAAAAATGGTGACAAGCCTGTTTGCGGGTAATAATGTGTTTTTTGCCGAGAGTTAAGGGGAGTTGCAGAAGGTTGTGTTTTATGATGTGTGTAAACATATATGGATGAAGGTATATGCATGTAAAATAATAGTAATGATGTCTGAAATAGAAAACAGTGAAAGTACAAAGTGAAAGTAATGAGAGAGACAAGATGTGTGATAAACTATATCACGGACATGGGGAGAAACACTGGATGAGTTGACATAATTTATGTTTAGGAGCTACCTTGGGTAAGTTTGGCAATACAAAGGAAAGAAAGGGAGAGAGCAGTACATGGTAGAAAAGTCAATGGATCCCTTAACAGAATAATGAAGGGTACAGGTCTAAATACAGAAGTGAAGAAAGGATTAAGGGACAGCACAGTCCTCCTGACTCTGATCCATGTAGTCGAAACAGGGACTTGGAATGAATTACAGGAGAATCCAAACTGTGGAAATGAGCTATGTGAGAGAAGCATGTGGTATGACTCGAGGAATAAAGAAAAAATGAAAGGGTGTTTGAAAGATC
>JAUUDZ010034640.1:0-21620 GCA_032361705.1 Panulirus versicolor
TGCTGCGTCACATGATTACTGTGTGGCCGTTGGCAACTCAAGGGTGGGCCGTTTTGATAACTGTTTCTTTCCCTACACGTCGAAGCTTTGGAATTCTCTACCGTCTCATGTCTTTCCCAATAACTACGACCTGGCATATCATAAAAGACAGGTTTTTCATTTATTCTAAAATTCTTAAGTACTTCCCCTTGTCTCTTCCTTTTCTTTTTCATAATCCTCTCTATATTTCAATTAAGGCCTGGCCTTGAGGTGGACTTTCGTCCGTGACTGGAGCCTCCAACTTAAAAAATAAAATTCATACTTCACACCGAAATGCTTGCTACCCGTGTCGTCCTTGAATTTGTTGGCAGTACTAACTAACCACCACCGGCCGCTCCAGGAAATGTCTCTTCTCACGGCTGACTTCCAAAACTGCTCACAGTGACGACGTACGAGGGTGGTGATGACCATAGGGAATATTGCTCACTATTCCTTCATGGTGTGTGTGTGTGTGTGTGTGTGTGTGTGTGTGTGTGTGTGTGCTGACATTTGCTAACGTCCTCTCGATTTCCGCCGGTCGGCTATTTCTCACTCTACGAATATCAAGCAGATCATCTCCCAGCTTGCGGCAACTTCACCCAAGTGTATCGGACCCCTGAGTCAGATACAAGTCATGACGTCATCATATATCATACACACATCCACTCACTGACACTCATCACACGACCAAAATATTTGTTAAAACATTCAATCAGCTGTAAGTTTCTTAACCCCTTGAGCAAGACGGCATGACCCTTGAGTAAGGCAGTGCAACCCTTGAGCACGACGGTACGACCGTAAAGCACGACGCTAAGACCTTCGGATACTATCTGTTTTTTTTTTTACCTCAATCGTAAGAGTTATGTCAGGCCATACCATTATATATCCAAGGGTCGTAACTTCGTGCTCAGCGAGTTAAACTTTATTCCAATACAAACTCAACATTACGTTTACTGTGGCAAAAAGAAGAGATACCGAATCCTCTCCCAATAGTCAGCAAATTCTCCGCTTGAATAAAAGAAGAAAAAAAAAATATCGCACTTCTGCAAGCGTCGAGTCATTCCCGTTCATCCAGGAGGCCACACGATAACCAGAAAGTAAGAGAAGGTCGGGTTGCAGAACTTGCCCCTGACCTTGCACACCTGCCTTGCAATGTCGTCGGCCTTCGCTCTCTATGACTGAGGCCGATAAAGTGTGAGGATAACACGGTCCTGACCCCTTGTATGGTAGCCGTGTGACCCTCATACGTGATGTGAACAACGACATGACATGGACCACAGCTGAAGACAGATACACTTTATAACACGACCAAATGAAAATAGTTTTAAGAGAGAGACGTATACAAGAAGACGCCTGAGGAGACACGGGCAGGTGACTGAAAGAAAAAATGTCCAATTGTGGGATTATATGAGATACCTGAATATGCACTGGCTCAGTAACAGTAGGTGGTGTGAGGTGTGAGAGTAAAAGACTTCACGGAGAAGAAACAGCGTACGTTCCTGATGTCTTGATGAAGTTTATCATACATGTTGTAGGCTCACCAGGTTCCTAAGGCGAGTTTCGTGACACACTAACCTAACCAGCCCAACACCAGGCAACAGACACAACAGGTTCTGCATCCACAAGGCCTCAGGGGAGGTCGTGATCTTTCACCCAGGGTCACCGTTCTCACAGACACGTCAGTAAGGTCAGTGGCGAGGGTCTTCCTACAAGAAGCGAACGTATCTTCTTCCTGTGAGTGAGCTAGGGAGGACCACGAGCCATCGTCATGAGACGTCACTGAGGAGAGTTTGGCCAATGTCATGATAAGACCTTTACTGATCTTGTCATGCTTCACTGTCCACACGCATGCCTCTGGTAGTCGACTGCGGCTGGAGACATGTTAAGTTTGTGAGAGTGTCTGTCTGTCTGTCTGTGTTTGTATTGGTCTGTCTATCTGTCTGTGTGCAACATCCCGATCCAAGCTCTCGACTCACGGTAACCGTCTCTGCTTCTCATCAAAAGAGCACACCCTACACCTACCGACTGGTTAAGACTTTTTTCACAAACCTGGAAGGAACGTCATTAGGTCAGGTGGTCAGATGTATGGATGTAAAAATGCGAAGTAAACATTATTCAGAGCATTCTCGTCCCTTTTCACAGTAATGCAGAAAGCTGCCGCCACACCCGTGCTGCAGCGCGGGTGTGGCGAGAGGCGGAGGAGGACCAGGCTTCCCGCCTCCTCGTCTTCCCTCGACACTGGCTCAGTACCAGCACACTGAGACACCAGGGACGAGCAGTAGAGGCAGAAGGAAAGTAATGGATAAGAAACCATGAGAGAGAAACAGAGAAACAGAGACAGAAGAAAGATGAGAAAGAAGAAGGTTGTGATAATACTCATCGTCACGTAAACATGATTATGATGATGAGGTAGAAAGATGACAGTAAGAGTTCAGAGTTTATATTTACCAAAGGAATTTAATGTTTTGTGTTGTCTGCGTCCCACACGTAGGTGGCAATGTTTGCTCCCAAGCACAATATGTTAAGGCCATGGCAGACATATCCGCCACTGGTAATAAAGCGAACATCTTCAGTAATAATTACAGTAATGATAATGGTGCCCGGAACCATCTTACACCCTCCACGTCAGGATTGCTGGTCGTACTTTCTGTCTCATCCAAACAGGACTACCGGGCTAGTCCTGCCATCGTCTCCTTACAAGAATCATAAACCTACTCAAACTTCACTTATCTTCCTCACATAAGTTCTCCTGCCACCTCCTGTCTGCACGATCGTTTTTAAGTGTGACCATAATAGAGTCCAACAAATATATAGCCCCTAGTCCCCGGCATCATGGGGCGCTAAGAATCTCCAGGTTCCCGCCGGCCTCTACTGCCAATGAGAAGGAGGGTTCAGACAGTGGCAGTATCGGCCCCTCCCACGACCTTTCCCCCTCTGACAGACCTGCCTCTCTTTTCTATTCAATACACCAGCAAAGTTGGCATGTAAGAATATTTCTCTCATTTTCATAACACAGCCTAGGCTCTGAAGCTCAAGCCTTATTCATTCCTATGTGACGACAGTAATTAGAAGACCAAACGGTGAGCCATACAGTGAAACACTAGCACCATCTGTTGATCGAACTGTGACTAACACATTACATATATAGCTCCTGTCTTAAAAGCTTCGCAGCTCACACTTTTGTTAACTTTTGTTTCCCAACATGTGGTGGATCACAACATGTGGAGGATCACAATATGTGGAGGTGCTAGCATGTGGAGGGTCACAAGATGTGGAGGTCCAAGTATCTGGAGGATCCCAATATGTGGAGGATCACAATATGTGGAGATCCTAATATGAGGCGGTCCTAGCATGTGGAGGATCCCAACATTTGAAGGACACCAACACGTGGCGGTCCTAGCACGTGGAGGACCCCAACATGTGGAGGCCCCAGCATGTGGAGAATCACATGTGGAGGATCACAATTTGTGGAGGTCTTAGCATGTGGAGGATCACAATATTTGGAGGTCTTAGCGTGTGGAGGATCCCAACATGTGGAGGATTACAATATGACAATATGTGGAGGTCCCAGCATGTGGAGGATCACAATATGTGGAGGTCCTAGCATGTGAAGGACCTCAACATGTGGAGGATCCCAGCATGTCGATGCCCCCTGAATCTGGAGGCCCCACCAAGTGGTGGCCCACCAGCATCCGGAGGACCCAGAACGTGGAGACCTTCAGCATGTGGAAGAGACATGCACGTGGAGGCGAGCGGAGGCACCAACCATCATGTCTGGTCAAGGAGTGGCAGTGAAAGGCTAAGCATATAGGCAGACATCATCCCAAATGATGAGCGGCCACTCACCATGACTCTCTCTCTCTCTCTCTCTCTCTCTCTCTCTCTCTCTCTCTCTCTCTCTCTCTCTCTCTCTCTTCACTACCCATACCCCGTACAATCACGTTTTCGCTTTCATTCTCTCACTGTCATATTCATCACCGCTGTCTCCTTCACCGGTGTCCCTAATCCCTGAATCACCAGCGTGTGACGAACTCGTCCTGGGGAAGACTTGATTATAGTCTTACTCACTCCTCGATCACTTCCTTCCTCTGTATAGAAAGAGCAATGGATCATAATACTAAACTTTTCCTTTTGATTTTTATACAATGTTCTGAAATTATATTGGCTCACACTGGGAACAATGCATAAAGAAACGAATAAAACTTTGGGGGTATGACTCAGATAAAGACCTCAGCTTAACTATCGTTTGCCAGTAACCTAGCCGGTTTACCAGGTCAATAATGGTATGTCGAGATAATGGGGCTTCGGACTAATAGTCTGTCGGATTAATGAGCTGTTGGACTCATGGCAAGTCGGACGACAGAAAGTATCATAATTATGTAATTCAGTGAATGATTGAATTGTTGACGATTTACCAGGTATACAACCCTCTCTTCGCACCAGCAGACTAAGGAGAGCACGTCAGTGTGGGGCACACACCAACGACACTGAACCTCCCCAATCAAACCCTCTCATCTACGACAGTGACGCAGCTTCTGGTGTTGCTGATATCGACTGGTGCCTCCACAGACACTGCTTGCTCATATCCCACCGGCTACTGTTGGTCCCCGCTGCCTCTCTCGCTATTAACTTTTACTTCCCGCTCCCCTGACGATGATGATGATGATGCTGCCGCCGACACTTTTACTGTCCATACGACAGTTCAGGATGGCGAAAGATCGAGCAGCAGGGGTGTCGGTCCACCCTTCACCTCAGTAATCCACAATATTGAACGTTTTTCTCGAAGCCGTTGTCGGACCCGGCCCGGCGGGGCAGATGGGCCACGGTCGCTGTTGAGCTACTCTCCGCGCCTGACCGCAGGAGTCCAGGAAATGAATCACTCGGATGATGTTTGAGTTCGCTATGCAGCCCAAATCGCCACCCAGTACGGAAGTAACACAGTTACGGTGAATAAGGTGAGAAATTCTAAAAGCAAGAGGGAAAAGATACCATGGAAAGTCGGTCGGAAAAAAAAGTAAATGAAATTGGAAACGAGAAAGAAACTAAGAGAAACAAAGACAAGTAGGGAGATCGTTATACAAAGGAGGAATGAATAAAGATGAAAAATAACAGCAAGAACGAGTAACGAACCATGTGAGTGTGTTGGTCACACGTACAGGTCTGCTGCTCATGGTGTGGCGAGCAGGACAGTACCATTCGTCCGTGTTCCATAATATACCAAGAATTCAACGAAGTCGACTTCAGACATTACAACACTGTAGTCAAAGGGTCAGCCATTCCAACTCTCATCCAGAGACATAGGTACCCGTATATGACCTGACCATCCCTCGCGTTGTCACCTGGGCTAGTAAGGCTCCATGATCCAGGACAACATTCCGGTCGAGGTAGTTACGGGGTTGCACGCCCAGCCATCATGAGCGTAGGCTTCACAGCAAACGTTTCTGTCCCTCAGTGAGAAGCTTCAAGCGCAAGAGAGCTTTTCTCTGGTGTCAGGGGCGATCTCGGTGCATGAGAGACGCTAGCGACGCTTGGCACAGTAGAAACTGATACTGAGCATCTAAGATCTTTGACTCAGTGGTGAGGAAACGATTGTGCCAACGGTCTCCGAGATGTTGTCATCTCAGACAAACACAAGGCCATCTGTTCAAGGGATGGGTCAATGTAGCTAAAGAATGGTACTGCTGTAATGCTGTATACACCAGGACTGTTGAATGGTGATACTCGTTTAAAACAAAAGATTCTCAAGAAGGGAACACACGGCCGCTGTCCTAAGGCGCTGGTTCCCCTGAATTTGATAGGTGGAGGGCGGTATTACATCCTTCTTAGGGTGTCTTCCAGTTATTCTTCAGTGCACCTTAAGATGCAGATTGACTCTTACAAGTTGAACGCGCATGATGGAAGTTCTGACTCAGTGATGATTTAACGGCCAATCAAAGTAAACAACCTTCTTGACTTTGTGGTTTTAGTGGTTGGGTTCCCATACGAAGTTGCCTACAACAGCCTAGTTCCTCAATTGATTGAGTAGGTTCTGATGCCTCACTTCAATTCTACTCACCTGCTAAAACTGACAGAGTATGTAGTTGTCCGTTAGCCTACTGACTTCCAAATGTTTACCACTGGTAGTACTAGAATATGAGCTGTTGCTAGAGATTGCAACATAACGCACAACTTACCTAGATATTCTAGAAACTATAATTAGTTTCTCAAGAAAATCTGGGGATTCCACACCAAACCAGGTGAAGCTACGGTCAGTTTAGGTTACATGTGTTTGGAATCAACGTACACAATGTGTAGGTAACATAACCTCGGCTAAAATTCTTGTGATGTCATTTACCTGCCAAAAAAAAGCAAATGTGTATTGTGTTGGAAATTTCTGTCTTGATGGTGTTTTTGTGAATAGCGGACATGTCAGTGGCCTTCGCATTTCCAAGGGAGGAAAGTGATATCCTCCTTCCATTCGTGCCAGATAATTTCACCTATATGGCGTTCAGGGATACGTACATGAACCACGATCTCTCCTGGGGTCAGCCACTAGACATTGACACATGGCAGATTCGTAGTCTTCTGTGCTTCAAATCTCTGAGAGAATGTACAATGACTGGTTCAGTCTAGCATACACGGCAGGGTGTGGCTTTGTGTCATTACTACTCAGAGGCTGGTCAGGTTCATAAGTTGGCTGAGAAGTATTGCTTCTTTCATCACTCGAGATGACCGGACTTATTCCGCAAAATGTTGTCCATGACGCATTTGGTAATCAAAATATTGTGAGCAGGTGGCTGGAGGCCCAGGTGGTCGTGTCCCAGACTGAGGTACTCTCCAGCGTCTCAGGCTTTTACCATCACCGCCATTTGGGACCAACTCTGGCGACATTCCTTTGTTTGGTTGATACAACATCAATTTCTCGGCTTCCATTCACTCCAGCCGGACTGACGCCTTTTATGGCACTGACTTCCCTGGGTGGCTGGGGTAGTTTTCGAGTCTAAAGCGATGGTTCGTTACACATCTAACCCTGGATTCGTGCCATCTCTCACTTAAGTTGTTTTTTTTCTTTCTTACTTGTCATCCTTTTGCCTGCCTACACGAATGTATACGTATGATAATAACCCAAGCCAAACGCTCACGTGGAACTGCTAGTCCGATCGTGGAGGAATCTTGTTCTCATTTTTTACCGCGTCAGCAGTACAGTAAAAAGGTGAAAGAGTCCATGGAGTGTATCTGATCAGCGGCGAAGACTCGAGGAGAAAGTAAGGAAGTCTTCATCATGCTCTCACTTACTATGGTCGGTCTTTCTTTTCCTGGAGACAGAAGCTTCCCTGGTGTGAAAAAAGACGCAAAGGAAAACCAACTTTCTTTTTTTAATGTATCATTTACCATTTTCTCTACTTACCTCTATTTTTAATCTCAGTATAACCATTTTGTCCACGTAGTGTCACTTCCTTGTGGTAGCTAGTGGACACTAGTTTACTTAGGTGACAGCTGAAGCAACGGGTAAAGTCCTAGTGTTCGTGTGCGGAGCGTCGGGCATGATCGATGTAGAGACGATTGGCAGATGAAACGTTTGGTAACACTGTGTCAGCCAGCCGGACAAGAGGAGAGGTGTGTGGTACACACTTAGCAGGGTCGACTGTTGTGATTCTCAGCTTGACACACTGGCACGGTCAACTACTACAGCGCTTAGCTTGTTATACACTGGCACGGTCAACTGATACGGCCCTCAGCTTGATACTGGCAGGGTCAACTACTACAGCCGTCAGCTTGCCAGTCAGTTGACCATGAAAATGGCTGACTATTAGAAATGTTCCCGAACAAACCAAGATACTTTGAAATGACAGGGTATAAAGCACCTGAAGAACGCAAGAAATGCTCAGAAATAACATGAAGGATGTTATACCATAATGAATAGCCAATAATCCAGTCTAAAACTTAAGGAACCTTGAATGAATAACGAGAAACACAAAGGAACATCATATACAAAATAACGAGAAAAGAAAGCTGAAAATTATCCAGACGTTAAGTACGTCTCTGGAAACATTAGATGTATCCAGCAGCACTCAGGGTGACCACTGAAGAGTGTGTCCCACGTGAAATATTATAACTTGCAAAGCGGAGGGTGACGCACTGAGGAACTCCTCAACTGTGTCACAACGCCAAAGAACTGGTCGCGCTGACCATCTTGACACGACCGACACAGGTAATGTAATGGATGGACAGTGTATTGTATTCCCGAGCCACACAGCCAATATCGTATACCCGAACTACACACAGCCAATATCGTTGACATGAACCACATGTAATAGGAGAACACCGCTTGAAACGCCGCGCCCTCACTAAGAGGCCGACGTCGCTCCTATACGTAATCCGACAAAAGTTGTGAGCGTCTTAAAGAACGACTTGCTCTTATAAAGTCTGCTGACCTGCACCATCATGGAAGTCAACTTGAGGATCTGAAAGTAAAAGTCCCAGTCCGCTTTCCTTCTTGTGCTCATCTTAGGTTAGATTTGTGTTCAACATGGACAAGGTAAACACTATATATGCTATTACGAAAGACTAGACTCGACTGAGAAGTAAATCTGTAATGTTTTCGTCACAGTTCAGGTGTGCTAATGATTTTTACGATATGACCATCACGTCAGCTTCCGTATCCCATGAACTCTGGCTCGGATTCTTCACTATCTCAGGTTAAGATAACACTACCGGTTACCACCTCTACACTTACAGGTGATGGAATATTGAAACTATGAATTTCCAACCGATTTCATAAAGCGGAGTTGGGCGGAAGAGGCCCCCAGCATCACAAGAGCCCCAGCTCCGGCGTGGCGAGAGCGAGCGAGCGAGCTACTCATACAAGCACGCGAAGACCTTACGTAGGTCAGGACAGTGGTACATCACGACCCAAGAATCACATATTACCTCCCACGGGAAAGACGCCTCACGTCCCTCTAACACAGGATACTGGGGTTTGCGGGTTACCTCAGGGGCCACACGCTTCTAGAATCCTCTCAGGCGCGGAGCAAGAAAATCCCTCCACTGCAATTATAATGTCTGTCGTGTATTACATTAAGGAAGTTCAGTAATATAGTTATCGTCTCCTACAACACAGAGTCTACGGCGGATTATCACCACCCGTCATATCAGAAGGAGTCATCAGACACCATAATAACCTGTTCAGCCCACTGTATGGCCACCGCCGCCGCTCACCGTACCCCATACACCCGGCTAGCCAGTTCCCCATCCACCACTCCTCCTCCTCCTCCTCCTGCTACACACCCTCTACACCACCGATCCCCAACCTCTCTTTTACTGATGGCATCCCATAAAAGGGCATTTCGTGGAAACCCTATCCCATACTAATCGTATTTCGCTACACCTCTATCCAATATCAATCGCAGTTCGCGGCACCCCAATCCCATATTGATGGTATGTTGGACTGTATTAGATGAAAGAGTGGTGGATGGCGAGTTTGAGACGGAGTAGCATGCGGAGCGCGAGAGCCATGGCAACATGGTGAAAAGATAGGAGGTAGTGAAAGCCTTGCATTACATAATTATGGCAAAACGGCTGGAGTGGACACGTTTGCAGTTGAGTTCCTCGAGAAAGAGAGAGTATTGGCGTTTCTTACAGGTCATTCAAACGATATCTTCGCTTGTGTGGACCAAGCTGCGGTGCCTTAGGACTGGCAGAACGTATGTGCAATGTCCTTACATAAAGGATAGGGAGTTGAAAGGGAATACTCGAACTGGAAAGGTGTAATTCAGTGGTGCATACGTCGTAAGGTGTATAAGAAATGGTGTTGTCTTAGAGGGTGGCAGACTGTGCAGAACATCTGACTGGAGGGAAGAAAATGTGGCTTTAGGAGGTAGATAAAATTCTTGAGGAAAGAGAGAGAATTATATGTTGCATTCATCAATTTGGGAAAAGCGTATAACATGAGTGACAGAGAGGACGTATGGAAGATGATACAGATGTATCGAGTGAGTATTTACAAGGAGAGGAAGGTATTTGTGCGAGTTAAGAGGGGAGGAAGGTAAATGGTGAGTGGGTCTACGTCACGGATGTGTGATGTCACCGCGGTTGTTTGTTTATGAATGGGGAGGTGAGGAGGATGACTGCAAGAGTCTTTAAGTGAGGTCCGGGTCTCCGATATACTGGGCGTAAAGGGATATGGAAAATGAATCAGTAGCTGTCTGTAGATGACAAGGCTTTTGGTGGTAGACACTCGAAACTCAAGAAGCAGTTGAAACAGCATGGGTGTGTGTGTGTGTGTGTGTGTGTGTGTGTGTGTGTGTGTGTGTGTGTGTGTGTGACGGGAGAAAGTTGAGAGTAAATGTCAACAGAATTAAGGTGATGAGGTGCGGCAGGGGGATGAGACAGGATGGTTTGAACATATGTCTAGCTGGGGAGGACCTGGAGGAGGTGGAGTGCTTTAGGGAGTAGACGTGGCAGCGGATGGAGCCAAGGGAACTGAAGTGAGCCATACGGAGGGAGAGGAGTCTAAGGTTGTGGATGCATTCAGGAGTGTTGAAGGAGGGATCAGCATCAGTTAGGGCACAGATGGGTAAGTCCCAACAGTGTTGCTTGGAGAAGTCTTGGGCCGTGAGCGAAGAGAGAGTTGGACGTGTTGGAAACGAGATGACTGAGAACGATGAATGGTGTAGGGCTGGTTCACTGTGCAAGGAACGATAGCGTAAGAGAAAAATGTGATAGTAAACGCAGTTTGACAGAGAGAGGAGAACAGAGTGTACAGACATGGTTCAGACGCATGGAAATGAGCAAAGAAAGACTAGTGACTAAGAAGATCTACATGTCAGAAGTTGCGCAAGGTAGGAGGAAGGAAACAATTAGATGAAGATAGAAGGATGACGTGCAGAGGGCTTTCCCGGATTTGAGACGTGAACATTCAGGAGGGTGACAGGCATGCACGGGATAGAATGAAATGAATCGAAAAGCCACCACTGGGTTGACCCAGGCTATATTAAGTGGTCACGGTAAACAACGGGATAGTCTGACGGACTTGACTGTGGATGATAAGCTCTGATTTATTATACATGACAGGTAGACAGTGGATGTACGCAAATGAAGGTATAGTTCGCTTGTTTCTGACGCTACACTGTTAAGCTGGAAGAAGAAACTGGGCATGAAAATATCATTGTTATGTCTAATATTATCGTTTCTATCAACACTACCACCATTATCATCATCATCATTTCATTATTACTGTTGTTATTATTATCATTATTATCATTATTATTATTATTATCATTATTATTATCATTATTATTATCATCATCATCATCATCATCATTATTATCATTATCATCTCTCACGCACACACATACATCATGAGTCAGCACAGACCCACCTGGGGTCGGGCTCACACAGGTTCGAATCTTGGGCGCGGCAGTCAGTCCACGCCCAACTGGTCGATAAATGGGCATCTGGCTTAAGCTGGTGTGTGTGTGTGTGTGTGTGTGTGTGTACATAAAAGCAAACACCCGGTACATTGATATAAAGTTACGAGTCGGGGCAACACGAGCGTATAACTCTCACCGTAACACACAAACACAGTAATCACACACTAGCTAAAACTAGACCATTCTTCTAAAAATTTGGTCACCGCGCTCAAAGGAATGACAACAAAGATGGTAACTAAATCTACAAGAGCTGAGTTACAGGGAGGGGTAGAGGTCTTAAATTTGACCACCATGGAAGAGAGAAAAGTGAGGGGCGACTTGACCACAATTAACGTCAGACAAGTAAAAGTCTCTCGAAAAATGCAGGGCTGGAACAAAGTCTCTAACAAGAAATTAGGCAGAAGTGATGTACAGAAGTACTTTTATAGTATGGGTAGTGGATGACTGGAACAGTAAATGTGGACGGCACATTATACTCGTCTGAACGGTTGTAAAATAAAGATCAAGAGGCGACGGGGCCCCACGAGTGCGTATAACTCCCTCCCCAGGTACAATAGTAACACGAAGATTCACACAAGATATGCGCATCATCTCTAACATCTTACGGTAACTTCCCGTCTCGACCGAACGACAAAAAGAGGCGAGGACCCCTGCACTCCTCTGGCTTCAGATCAAGAGACAAAGAGTAAAAAGTTCCGTTACGTAAGATGGCAACAGAATGTTTAGTGATAGTTAAAGGTCAAGCCCTTATTATGGTGGGCCAGGAACCGTAGGGGGGAGAATGGGGGGGAGGGAAGAATTACTGGACGTCACCCCTTACGGGGGGGAGAGAGCCCCACCTGCAAACACCCCCACCCATTCACCACCACAGCTCTACACAGTCGATGATAAGATATATATATATATATATATATATATATATATATAACCGACCAAAATGTAAGAAAATCTAACAGATCAAACCCATCTGTCAGTTACACTGATTTCTCAGCCTTCACTGGTGTGTAAAACACATAGTCTTCGATCTGCCTCAGACCGAGCTAATCCACACCTTCACGAAGACGACAATCCCAGCTCACTAAGGTTAAAGTCTACCCTACGGCAGCGGGTCAAATTAACCAGAGAGATCCAAAAGTCTACATAGATAACTAGTTTCATCAGTTAATGTCCCTGGCCACACTGCCATACTGTGGTCAAGGCATTATGGACGCTCGACAAAACACAGGCTAACACGAGACAAATCATAGAAGTCATCTGAGGCCACATAGGGTGATCATGCATGTCAGTGGAACAATATAAACAAGTTACGCAGCAATTTGGGTCCACTCATCAACACGAGTTCCACGGGCTTGCAGAGCTCGGGTTCAGAATCAAGAAACTCCTCAACTATGTCACAATCAAAGAAGGATTTACACAGTTCGTAAAGCAAGAGACCCCGAGACCTGAGGTCGCTGATAAAGAGGCACTCCCTTATGTATCGCTGTAGCTTGTATGAACTTACAATTTCTGTGAGACACCGTGTTATAAGGACTCTTAGGATTACCTTCTGCTTGCCAGACATATCTGCGGCGGACCCTTCAGCGTAGAGAGGCTGGAAGAGAGGGAAAGTGAACTGGATGACTCTCACCCCCCGAACCTACGGGTCAAACGGGGGTGGAGGGAGGGTTGCCATTATGGGTGGGGCCGCTCCCCTTCACCAGCCCGGCCCGGCCTCCCTCCCGCTTGCCACCTCTCTTGCGATCACCATCAGGAGCTGAGAAAAGAGAAGGTTAAGTTGGTGATATAACAAGGTAACTGAAACCTTAAGTTCGTATCCACTTTTTACATCTCCCGTCGGTAAAACTTACCACTTAAAACTATGTAATGTATATAGTGAAACATTTACACTGAACTGTAACATCCTATGTGATATCAAACGACTGAGGTCTGACTGAAAACCCTTTGTGATCTTTGTCATCCCTTTGCGCTACCGCTCACAGGATGAGCATTGGGGGAACAGCAAATTTGCCGAGGATACCGACACAAATCAAACCAATCAATCACAGGTATTCATCATGATCAAAGGCTTGGATTACAATCCTGGTGGTCTAACAAGCTCCCTAATATTTGAGTCGTCTGATTTCCGTCGTAGTAGTGGATACATTCTCGTGGACAAACGTTGCACTTCGAATGAGGCGAAATCATGAGGGTCGCGCTAAAGAGTAGTCAGGAGGGTCGTACTGGGGGGGCTGTCGTGCGAGTCGTACTGAGAGAGTGGTCATAAGGGTCGTACTAAGGGAGTGGTTGTGAGGGTCGTGCTTCTTTCTGCGGATGGTTGAGCGCAGTACCACAGCAGACACGTTCAAAAACAGACTTGATCAATATTTCGCATCATGTCCACCATACTCTCACTAGCAGCGTACTGGCTTTTCCTTTTGAATCGTCAGTTTACCTTTCTACTTTGACCACACTGACCAGGGAGCTTCTAATCTCTTCCACTGTCACAAACACCCTCGAAGGACCCATTGTTGTGCTGCTGTTTGAATTCATTTGTTTCCTTTGTATGTACCCTGGCCTGGGCCCAGCTACTCCCTCCAACCCTGCCGAAGCTTTACTATACCTTATATATAGATTCCCGTGGTCCTCTCATCCTGGTTCCTCATGAAGATGAACAACCTATCACACAGGAGCCGTGGAAGGAAATCAGTATACATCAGGGGTAAACATGGTGTACTTTATCACTAGTTCCGCTTAACATCAAGAGTAAATCACTCAAGACATAGTTCTCGTAACTGCTGTTCGTACGTGGTGTTCGTGCTGGGAGAGCGGACTTCATACTGAGGCAGTGAAGTAATCCAGCAGAATCTGTGCTCCGTAGTATCTGCGTCACTGCTTCCCTTAACGGTGTCCGTATTATGACATGTCCCTCACTCCAGCACATAAAGCAACAACCTCAGCAGGGGTATTGATAGTAACGTGGAAGTTACAGATATGAACCAAGCTTTAAGTAAAAAGCTGAACATGCTACAAGGCACCACTTCTGGCAGGTAGCACATCACATCTACTGCTGCTGGGTAGTACATCATCTCTACTGCTGGTGGGTAGTACACCACATCTACTGCTGGTAGCTAGTACATTATATCTACTGCTGGTGGGTAGTACAATAAACAATTTCCTCTGTAGCACCTAGGCGACGCGTCGTCTACCTCACCATACAATTTCCTTCTTGATTCTCTGAGGAAAGAGCGGCAAACGTCAGGTGTCACAGCACCAGCGTTGCCGGGCAACACCCGGGGTAATGAGCCGCCGTAGAAAGTGAAAATCGCTGTCGTCTTCGTGACTGCCGCCCCCACGTGTTGATTAGGAAGACACGGTGGCGACCCACCACACACCCTACACCCTGGCCCCAGGCCCAGCTACACTCTGGTCCGGGCCCAGTTACACGCAGAACTGGGCCCTGATACACACTATACCCTGGCTGGTGCCTTACTACACCCTGGCAAACTTTGGCCTCCATACAATTTCAGCATGTTTCTTTTTTTTTTTTCTTCTTTTTTTGATTATAAATGAATCTTTGTATCGTGTGTGTGTGTGTGTGTGTGTGTGTGTGTGTGTGTGTGTGTGTGTGTGTGTGTAATAAACTATCTGTACAACATTGAATTTGATCAGGTCACCCCTTACTCTTCATTCTTCCATGGCAGACAAATATAAGACCTCTGTCCTTTCCCTGTACTTTGTACTCACTTCTCTTTATTCCTGTAGTATGTATTGCCCTCCTCTGGACCTTCTCTATTATTTCTTTGCGCTGCGTGAGGTGCGGTGACCAAACTTGAAAAGCATACTCTACTTTTGGCGTATTGTAGGATGTAAACAGCTCGCTAGATCCTCGTCCATATACTTGAACGCAGTTCTAATATTTGCCGGCAGACGGTTTTTCTTTATCATTCTCCTCAGGTGAGGCTCTGAACGGGTTAGGGACGATGTCTACTGCCGTATTCCTCTCACAGATGCCCTGCGACGCATTTCCTGCCATATGATATCCATTTCTAGACTATCTTTCGCTGTGTCCCATCCCCATCACATTTACATTCATCTGAGATGTATTTTATCAACCACGTATCAAATTAACTTCGGATTATGTCTAGGAAAACTTCCCCTCCTTTATGACTTTCCCAAAGAACTAACAGAGGAAGGATTCAAGTGAGGATTTTTTTTCTCCTTTGAGGTTCTGCCATCTGTTCCTGACGCTACCTCGTTCAAACGGGAAATAGTGCGAAACACGTATGAAAGTATGAATATATGGATATATGTGTATATAAACCTCTGCCGTTCACACAACAGCGTCAAGTGTTCACCTTCCCTCTCAGCCATACACCCAGTGGATGAAGTCATGAGCAAACCTGACCACTGAGCCAGGTGGGCCTGGGTCACTGCCCCACCCACCACCTCTGGCCGCAGTGAAAGTGGTCCCCCAAAAACTACAACAGCCACCCATCAGTTCACCTCGCTGCTGCTGCTGCTGCTGCTCATGTAAGATCTGGTCTTACGTATGTCATCTAATGTTTAATAGAATGCGGTGTTCAGGCCGTCATGATGTTACACTTGTGACCTGGGGAAGATAACCCAAGTCTGGTGACGTAAGACGAAGATCACTGGACGAGAGTAACTTCTGGTGGTGCAGGCTGGGTATGTGGATGGTGGTCACCCACGACCCCTGGTGATGCAATACTCGAGACCAGCCTCCCGGGCACCATTGGTCTGTCTCTCTCCCGCACCTAACATCATTCTTCCTCTTTTCCTTCGGAAGGGAGAGGAGGAGGAGGAGGAGAAGGAAGAGGGTGTTAACTGGTTGTCTCCTTAAGGGCATGAACAGTCAGTCATCTGACGACCACACTTGATCTTATGATCAGAAACTTATGTCTCCCCTCTGAATATCTCAGAGGTGAAAGTATGAAGGTTTAGAACCTGCAGAGCTGGAGAGCTAACAATACGACAGGATGACACGACGACGGTCTCTGGTGAGTGGCTGCGCGTTACCCTGGCCGCCTGAGGACCCAGCCAACCCTTGTCCCGTCGTAAACACGCACGAGTCTCTGTATCTGCCGTACGGCCCATCGTCATCCACTAGAGACTCTCACACAGAAAGTTTTATAACGAGAGAAAGTTGCGGTCTGGAGAAAACTCCCACCGAGTAGCTGGGGACATTAGAGAGGTCGGGTTTCAGGCATGACAGATCTGGTGGACAAAAACCAGTAAGTGTAATGTGATACACATATTAGTTGATTACGCCATAGTATATCAGACTGATAAATCTAAATTAAAGATATTCAAAATAAAGAACGTTCATACGATATCTACTGACATCTCCAATGTTACTGTTGGGCAACAGGCAGCTGTGCGGACGTGGGGTCTGCTCTGACGAGGGTATGATTTACACGACGACCCAAGGCTGGTTAATAAGACTACCATCCGGGGCTGGTCACCAGGAGGTAAGACGATTTTGTATTACATGAATGCTGTAAACACTTAGGGAACGTGTCATGTAAACACTAAAAACGAATATTGAAGGACACGGCCTCACCATGCTCCAGACTTAAGGACACCCCTTCACCATGCTTCAGACTTAAGAACACAGCCTCATCTTGCTTCAGACTAAAGGGCAGGGCCAAGCCTTGCTTCAGTCTTAAGGACACGGCCTCATCTTGCTTCACAAGGACACGACCCCACTTCAGACTTAAGGAAAAGGTCACACCTTGTTTGAGGCTTAAGGACAAAGTCTCACTTCAGACTTCAGAAAAATGCCCCATCTTACTTTAGACTTAAAGACACGGTACCAACTTGCTTCAGACTTAAGGATACGACCCCACCTTGCTTCAGACTAGGCCTAGGTACTCCAGTATTTCATGCGACACTCTTGATTGGTAACATGTAACACAGTACACTGGTGTTTCATGTGACTTAGTGCTTTCATAGTAACGTGGTACATCTGGTTCTCATGTAACCCGTACATTAATGTCTCATGCGACACAGTACATTGTTATCTCATGTTAAGTGAAATATAAGTGTTCCATGCGACACAGTAGATCAGTCTCATATGACGTGGTACTTTAATGTCATGCGTAACACAGCACATTAGTGTCTCATGGTAAGCAGCACAGTCGTGTCTCATGTGACATGGTGCATCAAGACTTTATGTGACGCAGTCCATTATTGTCTCATGTAATGTGGTGCATTAGTCTTATGTGACATAGGTGAGTATCTCATGTGACGTGGTATATGTATGATTCATGTGACATGGTACATCAGTGCCTCATAACACACGTCACATTAGTGTAGCAATTAACCAGTTACACTACCTAGTCCCATGCATGACCTGCCTACAGTTTTACACGTAACCTGCAACACCCTGGTCTAAGACCATATCATGGACCAGCCCCTAGAGGATGAACAGCTGAGGATACTGTGGACCGACCACCACGAACAGGACTCGAAACTCTGCGGGCCGTAGCCCGGGCGACCCGGAAATACATCATGGTCTTGGTGATTATACCCCATTGTCTCTCTTACCCTTCCGTTAACAGAAGAGTTCCCACTATACACACGGACATTAGATCATATAAATCCATTCAAACAGCCTTTGTGTACACGTGAAGTATATATATAAAGGTTTGGAATCTACTTAGTTTTACCGTCACGTGGAGCTGGGCGAGGGCGGACCAGACGTGTCTGCAGGTAGCTGGCCAGGTGAAGGGCGCGTGACTTTCTTCTTTTTCCTTCTCTAATCGGATGGTTAGAGGGGATGTGAGGAAAGGGTTGGACAGGGGAGGGTATAATGGAGAATTAGATGATAGTTATACAGCATACGGATAGTATATGACGTAGGTGCACTACGCATGTGTTACGGTAATTCATGTATAAACTGTTCTCTCGGTCAGGTACGTTAAGTTGTTTATCTAGACGTTTGGTAGCGTCCACAGCTATATCTCCTTGTATGTGCACGTGCGATTACCGATTTTGTATTATTTATTTATGTGTACATCTGTGTGCAGTGAGTGTAGGGCAGTTAAGTGGTAAGTGCTTGGTGTCTTAATGGTGGCTGCATCGTAGACATGAGAGATCTTGGGATGCGTAAACTTGGTGTTTGTAATGTTGTTCTGATGGATGGTGTCCAAAGCGTAAGCGGGAGAGTGTAACTCGAGTTTGTCTGGGGAGTGTAGTTTCTGATGGGTGTATGTCAGGTGGTTTGGAATTTATAACTGAGTTGGAAGGTCGGTTGTTTAATGCTTGCCGGGTTATTTCAGTACGTATGTGTTTGTCAGTGTTATACCTGGTGGGGTGGGGGCATCTGTTGTGAGTACAGGTTATTGAAGTGTGAGGCAGGAGTAAGGTTTTAGTTTCTATTTGGGGTTTGGTGATTATTTATAGAGTGGTTTAGGCGGGAGGAGTCTAGTGCTTTTGCAGAGGAGTGAGTGCTGAGCATACTGAGGTGGGTCTGTTTTCGGAGGATCTTTATTCCATCGTGAAGGTGCTGAGTGTGGTGTGTACTGCGAGTTAGCTACATCTATATATCTAACTCTTCCGCTTAACTTGTCTTTTACAAATAGTAAACATTCAGGTTTTCTGATCAATTTCTTTGACAATGCACATGAGTGTGTGGTGTGAACCTCACCCCCGGGAGCTTCCTACACTTACTGAAGGGTGTTGAGCACAGAGCGATACCTGATTTGACCAGCTCCTACAACCTGACCTCAGAACCTGATCGTCCACTTTCCCTGCTCGATGGCTCACTCTACTCTTCCGCAGATATTACTTAAGTTTCTGCTCCACCAGAGCTGGCTTCTTGCATGCCACTGTCATTAGCCACAAGCAACTCCGCATGATTACTGTGTTGCTGTCGGCAACACGAGGACCGGCTGGGTCGTTGTCAAGTTTCTTTACCTCCAGCAGCTAACCTTTACAGCGCCTGACCTTCTCCTTCCACTTCCTAAGAACTAACGAGAACCTGTTTCATCATAAGAGGCAAGCTCTATAGTTCCTAAAGAAAAACATCAACAGTTTCTTTTCTTCTTTTTACTACTTGTTTTGCGTTGTTGCGGGTTTTTTTTCTCTCTCTATTTCTGTTCCAGACCAGAGCTCTGTATGGACATTTTTTCCTGACTGGATCCTCTCCGTTGTGAAGAGCACCCGTATTCCCCACTATCTTTTATTGGCACCCTCATCCCATCACCACCATCCTGGCACCTCCCCTTAAAAAAAAAATCTCCCCTGCACCTGCCCCTGTTCCTCCCCGTCCCCGGCACCTGCCCCTACACATACCACACATCCCACTACCCGTCCAAACACCTGCCCTCAACATCCATGGCACCTGCCACACAACCTGCACGTACCATCAGCCCCATCCACCCTTTCTGGCACCTTCCTCCTCTCGACACATACCTCATCCCTTACCCACTCATCCCTTGAACGTTAGGCTCTCGACCTATACTCATCCCTTCTCTGCCTCATCCTCCCCTCCCATCATACCTCGCCTTCCCCTTGAAGCTACACTACGTCCACACTCCGGTCAGCCCTACCTCCTACAGCAGGCTCTCCCTCGCACCTCACACCTTCCCCGCCTTGCCCATCAGGTTTTTGCTATGGCTGGTGATGGTCGAGTCGAGGCTACATAAGCGGTGAGCGGGCGGGCGGGGGCTCAGTTCGCTGCCTGCTGCCGCCTCCTGCTGACCTACTCGAACTGTCCTACTGAGGAGGGTGCTGCTGCTGCTGCTCCTGCTGCTGCTGCTGCTGTCCCGCCACACACAGGTACACTACTACCATGGGTTAAGGTTCATCACAACTCGGGAGGGAATATCCCCAAATAAGAGATCAAACTATTGTTGTGTTCTGTTGCATGTTGGTGGTCTACATATGATCCTTCCCTGCCTCGAACGAACACCTCCCATCATTCTTAAAGTGATTCTTAAGAGCAGCGCCGGCGATTAACTTACACTTCTTAATAATCTCCAGTTTGCTCGGTAAATACAGCTGTATGATATTTGATGGTTTAATGAGCTAACATCATTGGTCTAGAGCTCTAGAACGTCTTTGTACCCTTACATCTGAGTCACTCCATCACTACCATACGATCAGGAAGGATTCGTTCTATTAGCAGGCAGAGCAGGGCTTCAAGTACCGCTCGTACCACAGCGGGAGACACAGATGACACTGGCTGTACCACACGCTGGGTCACTGTGCTCTGTACTGTGTGTGTGTGTGTGTGTGTGTGTGTGTGTGAGAGGGTGTACATAAGGTGTTAGTGTCTGGCTGTGGTGCGTGTGTGTGTGTGTGTTGCTGACGGTGTCTCCTCCTCCAGCCATGTGTTGGCTCCAGCTGTTGGTGGTGGTTTGTGCGGCCCTGGTCGCCTCCACCACCGCTGATGCTCCTGCCGCCGCCGGCTATGGCCCGCCCCCCTCACCGTCTTACCACCCAGCCCCAGAACCCGTTTACCCTGCCCCGGTGTCGTACGCCGCCATCCCGGTCTATGAGGAGCACGGCGGAGACAAGAAGGGCGGGCTGGGCAAGTTCTTCAGCGGCATCCGGGATGGACTGTCTATCTTCGGTGGCGGGAAGGGCAAGCGCAAGGTGAAGCACGTCCACATCCCCGAGTGCCACCCCGTCACCAGCTACGTCACCCAGTACGTCACAGAGGTTCACCCGGTACGTACAAACACACAGACACACACTCCCTCCATAGCTTCTCCACCCCTCAACCCTCTGAGTCTTGAATCACCTTTCAGACTCGTCCCCCCAAAAAAAAAAAATTGATGAATAAAAGAATCAGTCTCAAATATTTGGAAAATGTCCATTTTTCAAAGTTTTTCATTTTTGTCTTTCCTCGGTTATTCAAATTGCATGATTAAATAGGGATTGTTAAGAAACGCAGGTCTCTCTCTCTCTCTCTCTCTCTCTCTCTCTCTCTCTCTCTCTCTCTCTCTCTCTCTCTCCTCTGCCAGCAGTCACCACTCACCCCAGCCTACCCTCCCAGCCCGGCAGGTACCTGTGGTAGAGACAGAGATCGTGAACAACGTGGTGCCCACCGTGGTCTACCAGACCAAGTTCGAGCGGCAGCTGGACACCTCGTACATCACGAACGTGGAGACGGACAGCGTCACCGTAACCTCCACCAAGTCCATCGTCGTCCCCAGGATCAAGTACGTCACACAGGTACGTCAC
>JAUUDZ010034641.1:0-10905 GCA_032361705.1 Panulirus versicolor
TTTTTTCCGAGCGCTACCTTGTGCACCCGTGGGGGAGGGGGGAGTCATTTCATGTGTGGCGGGGTGCCAGCGGGAATGGATGAAGGCATCATGTATGAATATGTACATGTGTATATATTTATATCTGTGTATGTATATGTATGTATATGTTGAAATGTATAGGTATGTATATGTGCATATGTGGGCGTTTATTTATATACATGTGTATGTGGTTGGGTTGGGCCATTCTTTCGTGTGTTTCCTTGCACTAACTTGCTAATGCGGGAGATAGCGTCAAAGTATAATGAATGAATGAATAATGAATGGATGGGCCATTCTTCGTCTGTTTCCTGGTACAGCCTCGCTGATGCGGGAAACGGCGATCAAGTATAACAATGATAATAAAAATAGCAATGATAATAATAATAATGATAATGATGATAATAATAGATGATAATGATAATAATGATAATGATAATATGTACATATGTATGTGTATCTATATGATGAGCTTTAAAAATTGTCCCTGGAAGACTAGAATACTGTAAAAGCACTTGTAAGAAGTTTAAGGGAGTGAGCTTATGTTTTAAAGGAAGATATAATTTGCATTCACCAATTAGTATGTGCTAATCAGTGACAGAAAGAAATTTTCATAGATGTTTAAGTTGGAAATTTTTCTTCAATATCATGTGCACAATTTGTTTGATGGTAAGATTCAGCTGATCAGATTAGTATAAGACTGAAATTAATTCCTGAATAATTTGAATATGGAGATCCAAATAATAATCTTGAAATACAGTATCATTCTTTTCCATATTGTCTCATAATTCTTTACCATGTTGTATATGATTCAGCTATCATGAGATTTATCTGTTTCTTTACTTGTAAGGAAAAGTTGAACTTACTTTTAGTTTTACTGTTTGATACATTGAAAAGCTTCCACCTTTTGTATTAGATATATCATCATATCATTGTGAAATTTTATTAACTTGTGTTTCAACAGGTCTCAGCCCATGTTAAAACATTCTTCAGTAAAGATGGTGGTAGTGCAGGAGCTGCTGCCACGCCTACACGCATGAGGCGAACAGTAATAACTCGTGTAGGAGAGGCTGTGAAAGCTCTTGCTCTTTGCCATAATGTGACCCCAGTTTATGAAGGGGATGTAAATCCAACTGTTGAAGAAACAGAAGATATTCAAACTATGCATAGTGTTGTTTACCAAGCATCCAGTCCAGATGAGGTATGCTAATTTCAGAAAATTGTAATTTTGATTTTCTTTTCTTTTACTAAACATTTTGTATACATTGATTGGGGAACACCATAGCTATATGCACTCATCCAAATACCAGGCATTGTTTTTTGAGGTCCCCTGAATACAAATCTTAAACCTTTAAGGTTATGTTTGTAGCTCATCTTCAGCAAGGACAAGCATGTTCCGTCTGCCACTCCATTATCGTATTGGACTTAGTTGATCCTAATATAGAAAAAGGTTTTTGATATCTGCCACTACATACTGTTTTAAGTAGATAACAGGTTCTGGTTGTTGACCTTAAGAATATAGTTGTTGCACTAGGTAGATATAATCATTTTTGATGTAATGAGGTTAAGTCAAGATCTCTGAATTATTAGACTGTATATTTACATAAATTGAGGTTTAAGGTGCTTGGTTGTTAAGGATTAATTGAAAGGTTGAATCCTGTGCCAGTATACAAGATGTAATGAGATATGTAACTCTAAAACTATAAACTTTGGAATCATATGATGAAGGCATAAGTGTGCAGTTTAATGAATGTGAAGGAAAATGTTTTGGAAAGGACTCTAAAAAGGGTGGTGCTAGTAAAAAAGATGGTGTGGGTAGTTTAGGGATGAAGAGGAAATAGAATGAAAGCCAAGAGAATGTTTATGAAAGAGCTGATTGGATGTGGCATGGGGGGAAAACCACTGAAGGAACTGTTTTTTTAACCATATTAGCATTAGAAAAAACAAACTTGGTGAATGTTTATATGGATATTTAATCTAAATGATAAAATGTATATATTTTTTGTTATTCCTGGGATAGGGGAAAAGAATGCTTTCCACATATTCCTTGCTTTTCATAAAAGGCAACTAAAATGGGGGGGAGCAGGGGGCTGGAAATCTTCCCCTCCAGTTTTTGCTTTTCCAAAAGAAAGAACAGAGAAGGGGCCATTCAGGATTTTTCCTCTAAGGCTCAGTCCTCCGTTCTTGATGCTACCTCACTAACTTGGGAAATGGTGAGTATGTATGAGAAGAAATATGTTTTTTTCATACACAATTACTTCTCTTGCTGTAACAGGGAAGTGTCTGGAACAGATAAATAAAGTCCATTTACATATAACCATTCTTTAGCTATCTTGTATAATGCACTAAAACCAGAGCCCACAATCCATAACCAAGTCCCATAGATTATTCCATGGCTTATTTTGATTGTTCCATGTTCCCTGTTTCAGTCTGTTGAGTGCATAGTACCCACATATCAGTCCAATTCATTCTTTCCCATGTACACCTTTCCACGTTTTGAATGTTCAGGCCTTGTTAAACCTAAACCTAAGCCTCTTTCATTCTATCCCTTAGCCTCCTTGGTCTCTCTTTCCCCTTCCTCCCTCCACTTATGGCACATACATTCTGTTAGCTAGCCTTTTCTCATTCATCCTCCCAATACGTCCAAACCAGATTAGCACACCCTGCCCAGTGCTCTTATTCATACTGCACTGCCATTCTCTTACACTTAACCCACCTCATGCCATATATTCTTCTCATGCTTTCGTTTTCGACACATCCCTCTTCTATTCCTTTGATTTCACGGCCCAAGACTCATATTGATAAAACATACCAAATCTTTACCATAACAGATAGAGACCTTTCACACACATTTCAATGTAGTCAGGACTGTAGTCTTCTTCCCTGCTCAGTGACTCACTTCAGCCCCCATGGTTCCATCCACTACCACATCCACTCCCAGATACCTAAAGGAATCCACTTCCTGAAGGCACTATTTCTCAAGCCATCCAGCTTTCTCCAAATCCATAGATGCCCTTACAGCTTATTCTTGCTCTCCAAGTATTTCTCATACAAATCCTTCAAAGCAAACCTCTGGTCTACACTTTCTCTTCTTTTGTCACACTGCTTCTCTCCAACCCAATGTTCTGTGCATATTACCATTCTTTCAGTTTTTGCTCTAGATTTGACTCCTGAGTACCAGCTTTTTATTTTGCTTCCTTACTACCTATCTGTCAGATTGAACAACATTTATTAGGATTAGCAGTGCAAAGAGTTTACGATTTGTTTGCAAAAGGTAGAAGTAAAGGAGATCTTGTTTATTTTTTGTTGTAATTATTCTCTGATTAATTTGATTATTCCTATAGCCTAATATCTAGCAGTCATTATTCACATGTGTTTCAGTAACAAACAGTTTATTCCTTATGATATAAGGGAAAATAATCTTTATATAACATACTATTTAGGTTTCTCTAGTGTGCTGGACAGAGAGTGTGGGCTTACCCTTGGTACATCGAGACCTGACGTCCTTAACCTTGCGTACACCCACAAACAAACTGCTGACCTACACTGTACTTCAGATCTTCCCTTTCACCTCAGAGACAAAAAGAATGGGAATCATTGTGAAGGTAAGAACTGGTGTGTGAAGTATTTGTAAGCATTTGGCTTCACAGAGATTCAGTCACATACCTGTAAAGCTCAAGGTTGTATGGAATTAACATTGAAGTTCAAGGCCATATTGTATTTAAGGCCTTTTGGACTTTTAGACCACATGTAGTTTCAAGTCAGTTTAGGGCAAAGGCTTATTCTTTGTTCAAGCTCATTGGATTTCATAGCCATGTGAAGTATTGGAATAAATGGGTTACAAAGACTAAGAAGTTCAGGATCATGTAGATCTTCAGTTCATGTGAGGCTCAGATTCAAATGAGGCTTATGGTGGTGCAAGATTTAAGATCAAGTTGTATTCAAGAGGATTGATAACATACTCATATTCCATTACCTGTGCCTTTTATATTTGATTTGCAGGGTTAAGTGCACATGGTACCAGTAGCATTGTGAATCATTTGATAAATTGTGCTATACGTAGACAGAGTTTAACTATGAAAAACAAAAAACAGAAATATAAGAAATAGGCAACTATGGGACCTGAGTGACTGATGTTGCATGATTGCTGACTCAGTAACATATTTTACCTTTTTGATTATACTGTACAGTAAAGTTTACTGTACAGTAGAGTACAGTTTACTTAACAGTAAGTTAATAGAAGTAGTGTGAGAAATGTTGATGGAAAATGGGAAGTTAACCATTAGATTGAAACTGTGATTGTGGTAGGGAGAGTTAGAGATATAAATATATAGATATATTAAGCTTTTTGACATTGCTTGAACCAAACTAGACCTCCGAGGAAATATAACAAGATTTTTCTTTGGGGTCAGTCTGTCCCACAAGACTTGAGAGATTCTTATAGAAACCTAGAAGTTAGAAACCTCTCTTGAGAGCTATGTCCCTTACCCTTTGCAAATGACCTTTCCAGTGGTTATGGCCAACAGCATGGTCTGTGTCCTTCTTACCAATTAGCAACCTCACCTTTGCAGTGAAGTCATCATTCTGCCAGTTGATACACTTGTTATGCAAGTCTCATATTTTCTCAGATCACTGGATGATACAAACCTGCCTTCCAGCTTCTCCATCCTACCATGAATGAATGTGCTTTTCTGATTCACTCAAGGAGTAGTGTATGTGAGTGTGGTGAAGTATTTTTTTTCTACTTTTATTTAATAATCTTATATATTCTATTGTTACCATTTTATGTTGTGAGGATGGATTCCCCTTCTCTTTGAACCTGTATGTTTTTTGATCTGCTATTAAGTTGAAGGCTTTTAGTGTATAGGCCCCTTACATAGGGAATACACTGTTAGAAACTAAATTGATGTGGTATTGACATTGATTCAATCCCATTATTGTGCCAATTATGGTCACACACCAGTCAGTCAAGCCTCCAGCTGAAGACCTTAAGTGCATAGGCCCTGAACAGTGAGAATTCACAGAATTATCAATGAAAATGTTTTGTTCCTTGAATGATGGCATTCATTCAAGCCCAGTGACATGCCAACCAGGTCAAGCACCAGTCAGTCTAGCCTCCTGTTGTTGATGACTTCCCATTTGACCTTGACGAGCATTCAAGGAGACAATAGGCTCCTGTACTTTGATCCTAAGGGAAAGGGAGTTTTTCTGTTTCATAGACACCGTTTTCTTGCTGGGTTAGAAGCATAAGGAGCTTCTTATAGACCAGTATCACCTCTCAACTTAAATTGTTTGTATTAGAATCTTCTGATCCTCATATCATGGTTAACAGATTTTTTGAAAATTAAGATTTTTTTCTTTATTTACATTTAAATCTGAGTGGACATTAGGCACTGTGAGTGCCTCTTACTTTTGTTTTATTTTATCTTACTGAGAATTCATATAACATCTTCAACAGAATACGGTATGAAATATGTAGAAAACACATACTGTACGTATGATAAAATGAAAGATAAACTTGCTTCCATTTTGGTTCTCAATGAGTTATGGAAGTGAAGTGAAGAAATAATTAAGGGACAGTATAGTCCCTCCAAACCTGACTTATGCAGCTAAAACTTGGACATGGAATGAGTCAGAGGTCAAGAATGCAGGCTGTGGACACGAGCTGTTTGAGAGAAGCACGTGGTATGATGAGATGGAATGAAGAAGGACTATATAGAGGGGTTGTGTGAAATATGTGGCATGGCAGGAAATACAAAAGAAATTAATTGTGGAGTGGTAGAATGGGTGAAAAAAAATGCAAAATGGTTATTTTACAAGGACAGTGCATGTTAGCATGATTAAAGGGGTTGGTGTGAAAGGAAGATCACCTGTGAAATGGAGAAATAGAGTGGAAGAGTAGTAGAATGAGTTATGCAGTTTTGTGGGTACAGGGACACAGGTGTGATGTTTTACTGATACAAAACCTCAGATATGAGGTTACACTGGCACATAGCCTCAGGTATGAGGTGGTAGCAGTGTTAAACCTCAGATACATGAGGTTGTATTGAAACCTAACCATTTTTCTGTCAAGTCCACAAACAATTTTTTAAAAGTTTCAAAGCTTCTCTATGATTATATTTCAGTTTATCTGTCTGTATCTCTGACGTCCTTTCCCTCTGGGAATTCCCATCAAGGAGGTGATTACAGCACAAAAGTCTCCACTTTTTCCTGTCCTTACATGCCTCCCTTACATACACTATTCCATGTATTCTTCCACCATTTTTCTCCCTACAGTATTCTTCCTCTCTATTTCACCTATCTATTTATCTGTATCTCATATGCCTGTTCCAACTGGAACTCCCTCAAGGGAGTGGCCACAGCAAGAGAGCCTTCATAACTAGTGAACTCCTGTGCCTCTTTTTAGCCTTTAGTGCCTCACCCTTAACAGGCCGCTGGCAGAGGGCAACACTAGCACAGTGTTTGCAGAGGCTCCCACCTAATATTCCTAATGACTACTTCTACCTAATGTGTCTACCTAAGCTCCTATCTACTACTTGTACCTAATGCTCCAGCCTAAATGTTCCTACCTACTACTTCTATCTACTGCTCCCGCAATTTTGTCAAAAGGTAGGGCTAGCACATAATGCTTACCACAAGAATATCTAGTTACAAAGAATGAGCTAAGTGTTGTCAAGTGTTTTGTATAACAAAGAGAGATTGTATGTTTGTGGGCAGAATGCCAGTAGTCCACATCTGGGTAAGGCAGAAAGGAAATACAGCTACCCGGGTCAGAGGAGTGCATTTCAACAAACACTTAAGTGCTGGCACACTATGCAACCGTCACTAACTATCCTTATGCCCAGGTGGGTAGTACTGGTAACATACCTCCCTGGTCATTGGCTGCCTACTAACTACTACCTACCATTAATGGTATATTATTAAGAGATACTGCACAGAACAAAAAACATTTTTTAGAATATAAAAAAAGGAAATACATAACAGCCCCCTCCTCAAAAAAAGACAAGTCATCCCTCAGGTTGACTCATGACTAGTGGGCATGTGGGACAATGCATCTGCTTCAATATTATCTTTCCTTCTTATGTACTGAATAACTGAATCATAATTTTGTAAAATAAGTCTGTAACTGATTAACTACTGATTAACATTTGTCATATTGTACTAAAACACTGCAGGATTATGATTTGTAAAAACTGAAGTGAGTTTTCCTAACCCTCTCAAAATAAACATCATAGTTTTGTAAATTGAAAATTAAAGCTAAAGTTTCTCTCTCAACAGTTCTAATTTCTCTGATGAGGAAGAAACGTTTTAGAAAAATAACATAAGTGAGTGATTCATTAGCATTTGGAGGGGACATGAGCAGTTTCCTACAACTTGCCAAGCTAACTAGGAGTCATCTTACAATTCAGGCTTCATCAGCATCAATATAGTGAGGTTTCAGTTATAGAGGGAAGCTACTTTATACAGGTCACTACTTTATGATGACAGACGAGAACTTTGAAACATGTTTTGATCATGTGTAAATAATTTTAGTGTATGATTGTGAAATGAAAATGGTGAGATGGATGAGTAATTTTATGCTGAAGGATAGGAAATCATCTGCAGAGAGAAGTTAATGAGGTCATGTGCAGAGGTACGTTGAGATGGTTTGGGAGTGGAGTAACTGGCAGAGAACATCTTGGTGAAGAGATTCATAAGCATGAATATCAGTGGAAAGAGAGCTAGGGTTAGACAGAGAAAAAGATGGGAAGAAACCCTGAGAAATGGTATGAAAGCTAAAGAAAGCAAGAAAGGTTGCAAGAGGCCATACAGACTGGAAAATGGTCTTTAGGGTGACTGCAGCTAATCCATGAAAGTGTGAAAAATGGATGTTAAAGATTGATGATGGTGATTATGACAGTAAGTTTTCAGCAAATGTTTTGGTGACTCCTGGTTAGCTTCGCAAGTTGTAGGAAAGTGTGCTCATGTCCCCTCCAGGATGCTAATTGGTCACTATCCTGTGCTACATATAGCATGGTGAGACAGCGTGTGATCTGTGCATTCTTTCCTGATAAAGTCTTACTGTAATCCATGTGATATGTATATAAACCTTCTGATTTGCTTTAGTGTTTTTTATATTGCAATAAATGGTCAGTAGCATACTTACAGAATTTTTTTTATCATAATGTTTTGCAGAAGCATTTTTGTATATGCATGATCATCAAGTACATGGAATTACTTGAACATTCTTTCTGCATTAAGTTCTTGTCCTCCTAATTACTTGTTCAGATATTGAAATTACTTGTACTTACTTATGCTTGAGAAAAAATACTTAACCCTAAGCCTGCTTTAGGGAAAATAAGCATATGTTTTGGAAATAGATGAATAGCGTGAGGAAAACTTCAAGAGTGCTAGAGGATGTGTGGAGTAGGTGTTTGCTTTGAAAAATGTGTGTGAGAAATATCTAGAAGAATGAGATGCAATTGTTTACCTTGAGAAAGCACTTAATAGGATTGAATAGAGGTGCCTTGTGAATGACATTATGAACATGTGATGTGGGAGAAAAGCTAATAGATGCGGTGAAGATTTTTTATCGGGAGAATGATGCACAAGATGATAATGAGAAGAAGAGGGTGAATGGTTTTAGGTGAAGGTGGGTCTTTTCAGTGGTGTTTAATGTTACCATGGCTATTTAACCAAATTATTGATGGGCGGTGTGGGAGGTGAATGTTAGGGTCTTGGAGTAAGGCAGATCTTGTGTGTGGAGGGGGAAGATGATTCAGTTCCTGTTTGCAAACTGGTGTCTGTGTTTGGGAAAGTGAGTAATTGGAGCAAGTTAAGACCTATTATGAAAAAATTAAGGTAATGAGGTGTAGCATAGAGGCTAGACAGAATGATGTGAGTGTAAGTTTGAATTGGGAGAATCCAAAGGATGTTGACAGGGTGGGAGAGAGGGCTAAGGTCCTTAGTGCATTAAAGAGTGCATGAAAGGAGAAGCTAATGTTTGAGGCAAGAATGAGTACATTTAAAGATATGGTACTCCTGATTGAGTCGTTAGTCTTAGTCCATGAATACAAAAAATGAACAGTAGACTGTGGGCATGCTGAAAATGAAACACTTGAGTGCAATATTTGGTGTGAGACAGGTTGATTAAGTAATGAATGACAGCATAAGAGAAAAATATGGAATTAAGGAAAGTTTGATTGCAAGAAATAACTAGGGTATGCTGAAATGGGTTGTCATAGATTTGTTTAAAAAAGACTGACTATTAAGAGAGTTAAACATTAGAAGTGGAGGAAAGAAGAACGAAGGGGGAGTGGGAGTGAGAAAAGAAATGGGAGGACAAAGTTAAAGAAATTTTGGGGTGTTGTGGCCTGAACATACACGATAGTGAGAGGCGTACATGAGGTAGATTGAATTGGAATGATGTGGTATATGGGGAAGCAGTGTACTGTCACTGGACCAAGCCAGAGCATGTGAAATCATCAAAGAAAACCATAGAGTGGTGTGTGAAGCTTGGATGTGGATGATGGACTCAATTTCAGTGCATCATATCAGACTGCTAGAGAGTGAGTGGAACAAGTGATGCTGTTTGTTTATCTGTTCCTAGCACTACCTTGTTTAGGCAGGGAATAGTGAACAAGTAAGAAAGATTATTATGACAAAAACATGGTTTAGATGAGAGAATACAGAAAGAAGCAGATTTAGAGCATTATACTTATGTGGCCCTACCTGTCATTCCTTAGTTTATTTTGTTTTCATATGATAATCAACATGTCATAGGCAACCACACCTCTGTTGTGGCTGTCTTGGATGAGAAAAGTTAAAGGTGAAGAATGAAGACATTAATCAATCACCTCAGGTGTTAAGATTCAGCTCTAAAAGGTAGAAAGGTTATTGGAAGAGGGAAAGAGGAAAGATGACAGAGAAGTCTCAGCTTTGCTGCTTGAGGAAAGAAGGATGTATTATGATATAATGGGCTCTTCTTATATAACTGGTTTCTACATAGAATCTTTGGAAAGCAGCAGTCACATGTATGTCATGGGCCCAAACTTTAGTGGCAGCATTGCGTGAAGACAACTCATAAGGGTGGTGGCCAAAACATAACTGTAGAACAGAAAGAAGGTAGCAACGTCGCAGTGGACAAATATTTTCTGAGGCAGAGAGATAGAGATGGGGAGGAAGAATCACCCTAGTAAGTGAGCGTTGCTCCATACTGGGGCAAATGAAAACCCTGTAAATAAAAAAAGCTGCTCTTATGTTGAATATTTACATCACCTTACTGCACCCCCAGCTTTTAGGAAGTAGAGTTTGTGATGTTGATTAAATGGGGTTTCCAGGATACATTAATGATCTACTTGGTAAACTATAGGTAATTTACTATAACAGTGAGCACAAGTAAGCACGAACACTGCTCTTGGAGAGGGAATGATAAATGAGATCATGTTTGGAGATTTGATAGTGTAGAAGAGAAGCACCCTTAGACACTTGGGTTATAGAGAGATCAAGGGAAGAAGTAGAGGCAAGGTTAGATATGAGACCATGAAAGTTGGATGAATTAATGCAGAGAGAGGCACCTTTAGTAGTGACTGAAGAAATAAGGAGATTGCCAGTCACCTAATGATGGTCAAGGGGGCCCTAAGAACTGTCTTGTTCTCCTTGACTGGTGGCACCATTCTAGTTTGGCACTAGAGGATCATAAGATCAGTGAGCTTCCAGGAATGTTCTCATGTATATATTGAGGGAAATCAGTGATGGTGAGAGTGTGAACCTATAGATTAAATGCTAGCAGTTCATATGTAGGTGAAGCAAAGAGAAAAAGACAACTGCCTACCTGGACCAGGGGAGAGAACATGGCATACACCACGATGCTGATTTCCATCATCATTTCTGCTGATACCTAGATGG
>JAUUDZ010034651.1:0-10905 GCA_032361705.1 Panulirus versicolor
GGTGTGCTGGTGTGGTGAGCAGGAAGACGCCTCGCCACCCACACCGGCCTTCCTCCAGGTGTGCTGGTGTGGTGAGCAGGAAGACGCCTCGCCACCCACACCTGCCTTCCTCCAGGTGTGCTGGTGTGGTGAGCAGGAAGACGCCTCGCCACCCATACCTGTCTCCCGCCAGGTGTGCTGGTGGGCAGGAATACGCGTCGCCACCCATAGTTGCCTTTCTGCAGGTGTGCTGGTGAGCAGGAAGACGCCTCCCCACCCACACCTGCCTCCCTCCCTCCCATCATCCAGGTGTGCTGGTGTGGTGAGCAGGAAGACGCCTCCCCACCCACACCTGCCATCATCCAGATGTGGTGCAGTGCCCAGGAAGGTAAATCCCAAAGAAAGAAAAGAATGTACTTTGTTCACTGGACGTGTGGTACGGCTTCTGACATAATAACCAACCTTACCTCTCCACAGCCATTACGTCCTACATACGCACATATAGACGTACACAAACATGTCGGGCAGTAATTGCTTTTAGCCAGGTTAGCGACGAAGACCATGACGAGGACTCTTCTTCTTTGATGTTGTGTCACCGTGAAATGAAGAGCTCTGGCTTATAGTGGTTCATTGATTCTTATTTGACCTGACTCTTAAGGTTCGAGCCAGAGGCTAGGTCGTCGTACCCCAGGGAGCGTACCCATCAGCCAGGGGTCGTCCTCTCCACCTCCTGCATTGGATGTTAAGGAGCAGAATTTTGAGTAAACGTAATTAATGCAAATGCCTCAAACTTTCGACGATGTAAAAAATAACTGAAAAGAACATCTTGTGCATTATAGATTGTGATTGGAAAAGTTTTCGTAAGATTTATTTTGTAGGATTATTATAATGAGTACCTGGTTACCTTTGGGTTCTTAAGATGGCTTATCATTGGTAAGGGAATACATTCTCCATGGGTTTCACACATGTTATGCTCCGTATTATTTGGTATAGACGTTTCATCTTTTTCTTCCAGTGTATTTTATTGATGTGTAACCACATGGAGCACGATGGCACGACCCTGGGATATGACGACGTGGAATTTTACCATGCCCTTATGCTAAGGTCGTAATGTCATGCTGTTGCTGCCAAGGGTTTGACCATTGCACACAAGAAGCGTGCCGTCTTGTTCTGTGGTCGTACCGTCGTGTTCAGTGGTCGTACCACCGTATTTAGTCGAGTTAACGCATGGCCAGTCATCAGTGTAACTGGACGGGAGGTCGTGAATATAACGACCCCTGCTACTGGTCTGGGCACGGGAGTTCGTGGACGTAACCACCCCAGCTACAAGTTTGGGTACGGGAGGTCGTGGAGGTAACGACCCCAGCTATGGTTCAGCACACGGCTTCTCGTGGGTTTGTAGAAAATGAGGGCATCAGCTGGCCTCCCATTTTCTTCTTGGGATTTCTTAAGTGTCCAAATTTTCGTCCAATTAGAATTTTGAAATTTGAGAATGAATGACACTGATGGTGGTGGAACGAGAGGGGTTGGGGGTGTGGTGGCAAGAAGTGGGTGTGGGCAAGGCCCTTGGCCGGGGGCTGCCAGCAGGTGACCAGCCCCACCCATCGCCTCACTTGACCTGAAAGTCGCAGCTGTTCTCGCTGCACCGCCTCCAGACAGCCGGACGATTTGCCGTCCCACTTGACCAGGATCCAGGGAAGCCGTCCCACACGTTCCGGGGATTATGAGAACATGAGACACGGCTCCTCAAGCGTTTGGCCTCGCCGGTTCTCACGATATACCCTACTGTATACTCTCATCAACTATGGGTCCAGTTCATAGTTTATTTACCTAATTACACACACACGCTGACCCTGAATGGTCGTATATGTCAGGGTTAGGAGCAGCTTAGCTTTAGACTTAAGCTCTTCAGGGTAGATCTCCCCCAACACCATCTTAAGGCAAGGTCAGGTACCAGACCCGGCTATTGCAGTAGATCTCTGAAACAATCGTAAGTTAAGGCGAGGTCTTGTATCGGAGTGTTTAGGTAGAGGAGCTCCGAGACCATCGTCAAGTAAGGTGCCAGACTCGGGGTGTGGGTGTTAAGGTACAAGTGAGGGAGGAGGTAGGTAGGTGTGGCAGCTGTACGCAGGTCAGAGAATGTGTGAAGTGTTGGAGGGTCTGTGTCGTGGGTGGGGTGTGAGCTTGTCCCACATCACATCCTGCAGGAGGACAAATCTACTTCAGTTATGGGTGCGTCTCTCTCTCCTGAAACTCGTGTTGTATTTGGCTTTATTATACCTCGAAATTATTATGATTATAATTATTATTATTATGATGATGATGCGTGCTTATCTGTTTGTAACAGCATATGACAGCAGACTTTTATCTTTCTTAAACAGATTTGAAAATAAAATAAAAAAGAATTCTCGATTTACGAAAACCTGAGTTTAATTTGTACAAAAGTCTTCCGGGTTTTGAAAAGCAAACTACTAGGGTGGGTGATGGTTTGTTCAAAAATCGTCAGAATGAGAGTTTTCCTGTGTAGGTAAGTTGGAAGATGAGAAATGCCATGTAATACTGCTGGTAAGAGGAAGTCATTTATAAAGATTTAAATAGTGATTACGTTTGGCTTCGTAGCTGTTGGTGAAAGTGATTACGTAAGGGTCTGAAGGAAATTGTGTGTTTGTGTGTGTGTTCGTAAACTGCTTGAGCAACGATTCTGTGATCCATGGGTTTGATGGCGTGACCTTTGACCTGACCCTAAAAGGGTCATGGATTATCACACACCCGCCAAAAGTAAATTGCTCCCCACACTTCCCAAGGGACATTCCAGGAACCCAGAACAACAAAGACGCTCCTCGTGCAAAAACAAGTCCATAGCCGACAGAATGTTCTCAAGCGCACTCCAGTTCCACTCTGAACCGAAACAAATGCTCTTAGATTATTCCAAATCCTTCCAGACCTCTGTAAGACACCATCAGTAATTAGGAAAGTGGATAGGAACCTCCCATTTTGTAGTCTATTGAGACTATTTAGCACACCCCTTCTTTTAGTCTTATCCAAGCTGTGATAATGTCATGTGCTCTACTTATAACTCGAGGGAAAGCTGAACATGTGGTTTAGCACACCCCTTCTTTTAGTCCTCTTATCTAAACTGTAATAATGTCATGTGCGCTACATATAACTCGAGGGAAAGCTGAACATGTGGAGGTGTTCTGATAATGACAGACCAAAGCGTTGTTACACTCTTAATTACAAGAATTGGAACCAAGAAATGAGCCTCGTGATACACCGGTAATTTGTGTTCATTGCTCAGATCCTGTGAAGAAACCTGTTCAGTTGGTGTGAATCAGCTGGTCCGCCTCCCAGGTTGGTTGGTTGGTTGGTTGGTTGTGTGGGCTATAGGCCTATCAGCTGCCAGGGTCATTAAGGCCGTCGTCTACGTAAGTTACGTCCATCAACCGAAACATCTTCAGGTGTTGAAGATCATTCTAAGACCACATACACTCTCGCTACGTATGTTGCCCATGACTCCCAGTACCTGTGGCAAGATTTTCGTTATAGGCAGGGCGGGCGCTGCTTTGGTCCACCATACTGGTATTGTCTGCCGACTCGCATATGGCACAGCTGTCTATCTTGGGTTCATCCGGAACTGTTTTTTAGTCCTTTGTGACGTAAGAGCACTTTCCTCCTCCCTCCTAACCTTTTATTATTATTATTAATATTATTATTATTATTGTTATTATTACTGTTATTGTTTTATTATTATTATTTTTTATTTATGTATCGTGAAGCTGCGGATTCCAAACCTGCCGATCTATCGAAGTCGTGAGAGTCTATATCCCTGAAGGGTTAGTTCTAATGTCAGGCCTTTACATCTTAGGGTCATACCAGCATGCTCAAGGTTCGTACCGTCGTGCTCAAGGTTCGTGCCGTCGTGCTCAAGGGTCATACCATCGTGTTCAGTGGTCGGACCATCGTGCTCATCGTTCGTACCGTCGTGTTCAAGGTTCGTACCGTCGTGTTCAAGGTTCGTACCGTCGTGCTCAAGGTTCGCACCGCCGTGCTCAAGGGTCGTACCATCGTGTTCAGTGGTCGGACCATCGTGCTCATTGGTCGTACCGTCGTGTTCAGGAGTCGCACCGTCGTGCACAACTTAACTAGGAGGTACAGTGTGGTTGGTACCAGGTCGGGTCTCCACCCGATAAGGCTTTCAAACTTAGCCCCAAACGATCGAAGAAAACGTTGGGAGGCCGGATGTGTGTGTGTGTGTGTGTGTGTGTGTGTGTGTGTGTGTGTGTGCCGGCTGCTGCTGCTGCTGCTGCTGCAGTAGCCAGACGGGTTTTTGTGTCCTCCGGTTCTACTTGGTGGGCCTTGTGTCCGGGGAAGTCATTTGCCATGTGCCGGTCCCTCCCCAAACCCGCACCCCCGAACCACCCGACCACCCTCGCCTGTGTGTGTGTGTGTGTGTGTGTGTGTGTGTGTGATTATCTGTTTGTCATTACCTGTTTTGTACTGTACGGGGGAGGAGGGACGCCTACATTCGTGAACTTCTCCATCATCATACAACTTCATAAGCCGTGGGTGTGATTACTTGATTACTGTTAATGTGTGGCGGGGAGAGTTTTACACTCGTGTTGTCTAGGTGTCTTAACCTCTTATACCACTAATTGATTACCCATTTGTGTAATGACCGGGTGGTACTGTGTAGGGAGGAAGTTTGACACGCGTGGGGGATGGAGGTATCTCGTGAACTTTCTCTGCTTTGTCATCCAGCTTCTTGAATTCATGTATGTTGTCTGTAACATGACCGTAGTCATATGTTTAGTCATTCTCTTCCATTGATCCAACTGACGTACACTAAAAGTACCTCTTTACGTCCGCTTAACGATTTCTTACCTTATGTAGGATAAGAACAGCTTGCTAAATATTTCATTACCCATGTGCTTTACTCTCTTAGGTGTGTATGTATATATACACAAACTTATCCCAGTCTAAACTAGTTATCCATTTACCGACCGGTCCGTAAGGGGGATGAACAGCTGGGTTGGCTGTCGGCCGACTGCCGCGCCCAGTATTCGAACCCAGGCGGGTCCGTGGGTGATTCATGGTCAGCGACGCTAATCACTGCACCACGGAAGCCTATGTTTATGTTTGTATGATTACTATGTGTGTGTTACGGGAAGAGAGTTTTACACTCGTGTTGCCCCGTCCCTTCACCTTGTGTGTGTGTATCATATTTTTACATTCCAGCCTAAGCTATGTATGTGTTCAACTTGTGAAGAGAAAAGAGTGAGTGGTGACCTGATCAATCAGAGGATATAACATGAAAGTAAGCGAGAACTTTATTAAAAAAAAAAAATGTGAAAAAGTACGTTTATAGTTTAAGAATGTTGGATGAATGGAACCGAATGACGTGATAGGGTTAATGCAGACACCATACGTAAGTTTAAGAAGTTGTATGATAGCAGAGAATGTTCAAGAGATGGTGGCCCCACGAGTGTAAAACTCCCTTCCCGTCCAGCATAAGTAATACACACACACACACACACACACACACACACACACACACACACACACACTAGACCTAAGACAGTTACCCATTTATCGACCAGTTCTAAGAGGAGATTAACACTTAGGTTCTACAGGCCGACTTCCGCGCCAAGGATTCGAACCCATGCCTAATGGTCAGGAACGCTAACCGCTGCAGCACGTGTGTGTGGTGTGTGTGTGTGTGTGTGTGTGTGTGTGTGTGCTTCTAGAACATATATAAGCCAAAAGAACTTGTTCTCATGGTATTGAAAGCGAGAAAGCATGGCTGTAAGAAGTGTTGGCCTGGGGGCGTCATCTGGGCGTGGCGCTGAACATATCGTCAGTTTGAACCAGTATGAGAGTCATTCCTCTGGCATTGATCGAACGACCACTAGTAATGTCCGAACGACCACTAGTGATATCCGAACGACCACTACTAATGTCCGAACGACCACTAGTAAGTCTTAGCGACCACTAATAATGTCCGAGCGACCACTAATGTCTGAACGACAGAACGTCTGTAAGCGTGTAGAGTGGACGTAAAAAAGCATCATAGTGCATTGGTTAAATCCAGCAAAGTCGGATTTTATGTAAGAACGGCCCTAGTTCCTCTGAGACGTGGAGAGTTTCCATGGGGGAGGCGCGGGTCATGCACCAGTGTGTGCGGCCGACACGATCAGCGTGTGAAGTCGAGACTGCCGAGGTGAGCCCTACTCATGGTCACCCACCACTGGAAGATGATGACCTGAGCACGGACGGTGACGGATCGACCAGTGGAGTACGGCGGTACGACCTACGAGCACGACGGGATAACCCATACGGGACGACCCTTAGGCACGACGGTTTATACCTTCGCCTCCCCGTTTGCCCATAAGTTCAGGTCGTATGCCAGCCCTTCATACCCAAGGGTCGTTCAATCGTGCCCAAGGGATTACGAATTCTTAACATATGTATGTGACGTAGCTGTTTATAGAGAGTGATAGAATATGTTCTTGCTGTTTATATAGTGTTACGATATGTCGTGAAACATGAACAGAATGAAACGAAGATAGTAGAGAAGGTCGTACATGTTCCAGGGAGGGTCGTTGTTATGGGAAGGGTCGTGTCAGAGAAATATTATTTGATATTTGATCCTTCCGGTTAGAGAAAAGAAAGGGAATCATCTGCTTACACGGGTGGCTGGCAGTGGTGGTCAGAAAAATGCCAGTACAGTACAGTACAGCAAGTATGTTCAGCGGTATAGTTATATTTTCTGTTAATTAGACATTACGGCCGTGTTGCTCGTTGGCTTCAGGGCCGACCAGGCTCATGGCACGGCCAAGTCCCACCTGATGTTCATAAAGTGTACGAC
Source organism: Panulirus versicolor (assembly GCA_032361705.1). Taxonomy (NCBI): domain Eukaryota; kingdom Metazoa; phylum Arthropoda; class Malacostraca; order Decapoda; family Palinuridae; genus Panulirus; species Panulirus versicolor. The sequence continues at coordinate 6,845 of JAUUDZ010034651.1, forward strand.
ACCCTCGCTGAATTTTGGCTTCGCTATGGTATAAAGCTACAGACGTGTACAGAGAACAAATAAATCACTGTGTTTATGTGTCAAGTTTTATGGGTCAGGGAAACTTGTCAACAAGGTTTATGGGTCAGGGGAACTTGTCAACAAGGTTTGTGGGCCAGGGGAACGTGTCAACAAGGTTTATGGGTCAGGGGAACTTGTCAACAAGGTTTGTGGGCCAGGGAAACGTGTCAACAAGGTTTATAGGTCAGGGGAACTTGTCAACAAGGTTTGTGGGCCAGGGGAACGTGTCAACAAGGTTTATAGGTCAGGGAAACTTTTTTTTACAAGGCTCAGGGGGACATTTCTCTAAGGTGTGGAACTTGTTTACAATGTTTAGGGGTCGGGGGAGCTTGTCTACATGTATTGGGTGTTGGGACAGTTTGTCTACATGAACTGGTGAGGATCTTGTCTGCAAACATGAGACCTTTTTATATAAGGTTTGGGCGTTGGGATATTTGTCTACATGTTATGGGTCTGGGGAACTTCTCTGTAAAGTTTCGGGCTCGGGCAGAAACGTTTCTACAAGTTTTAAGGACCAAAGGAACTTGTCTGCAAGGTCAGGAGGGCCTGCAAGGTCAGGCGGGGTCTCTCGTGAGTGTGGAGCAGGCCAGAGGAGCTGGTCATCACTGCCTTGAGATCAGGGGAGATTTGTTTTTCTGGTATTAGTGGCGGCGAGTTTATTGGTGCTGCCTGTGCTCATCCTGTGAGTGGTAACGCCGAAGGATTAACAGAGGTCACTGAAGGGTCGTTGTCAGACCCCAGTGGGTGGATGATTATGACAGATTGATACAAAGTTGGGTCATTACATAAGATTACAGTCTTTTTTTATATTGTAAAGTCATCTGCTGGATGTGAAATGTGGGAAATGCCTTAGAATTTCAGAATTCTTTAATAGTAAGGTCTTTTGCCGTTTCTCGCTGGGTTTCTTTGAACATATCTCTACTTTTTTTTCTCACCCTAGAAGCAGAAATCGTCTTTTAGTGCGTGTCCATGTCTGTGGGTACAAACTTTGCAGTTCATATCATCAACATGTCCATGTAGGCGAAAGCGCCCAGTATACTCACAGCTGAGCCTTTATTTAACAGTGACAGCTGATCGCGTTACCGTCTCCCTACATGTGTTTTATTTGACACGTTTCATTATGTGATGGAAAATGGATCAAATAATGCATATTGAGAGTCGTCTAACTCGCAGCGAATATCATCTGTCCCGGGGATCGAACCTTGCTATCGGGAGGTCAAGTCTTACTGTAATGTGCCCGTCCATGGCAGAGAGCACACGTATCCCATCTAACCTCAGCCTCGGGGTCTGTGTAAGGTATATGAAGCATGGCAGTTTAGCTGAAGGGGTGGGTGTACCTGACTCGTGCTGTATCGAGATGTTATCTGATCAGATAAAACCCGAGTCCTTTCCCAGGCTGATGACACACCAGGTGACCGAGCTGTCTTTGCTGTTAGTGACACCTCTTGTGAATGGGTCGCGAGTTTCCACATGGTAGTTGTCATGAAGGTCGTGTTTATATAATTTTTTTTTTATTTCAGTAATGTTCTGCACTTGGCCTGGGATTATACAGTTTTCTTCCCCCGCCCCGTCGTTCGTTGATCCGCCTGTGCTCAAACACAGCATCCGGTGACCAGGGGATTTGAACGATCTCAAAAGCGGAGAAAATTGTATTTTTGGAGGTTCCACAGAACACAAAAACACTCACTTTATCATTATGTAATGTGGTCTACCTCAAGATGAAGATGATGAAGTCAGAGCTCTTGACGATAACACAAGAGAGGACGTGATTTCACGGGAATGGCAAGCAAAACATTCAACCAGTCATCACGAAGAGTTCCCCGGAGGAGCAGACCTGAGATAGATGGTGAGAATGGTGGATCAGGTGTACAGTGATTCTGCCTATGGTAAGAGATTGCTGATGTACGGCCACAGAATGGGGCCTCCTCAGCCCGAGCAGAAATTGTCTGTTCTCTGGGTCTCAAAACTGTTGAGGATATTAAACTCGTAAGAGATACTTTTATTGCTTGACTCTCAGATTTCTATCTCATACCTCGATGCTCTCCCTCACCTAAGCAAGGTAGCATCAGATATGAACCAGCAGTGGCCTCATGAGGCACACACGTGCTCTGCAGATGTCGTGTATAATGTAATACACTGAAATTATAGTCTACTCTCGACAGCCAAGCCCCACAGACTGTTCCAAGGTTTATCTTTATTCGTTTTTAAACGCCTAACACAATATTTACCCAAGCCAGCAAGAAAGTGATACAGATAGGAGGTGAGGTGTAAATATGACCCTTGTTTTGGTATGGTCCCATGTTGGTGGTGGTGGTGGGGTCGAGCGAGCTAATCATTCTGCCACGCCGGCTACCAGGAGAGAGGGACCAGACCAGGGAAGTAAGACGATGATCTATGAACGGTATAGTCCTTGTGCATGACGGTACGACTCTCGGGTATGATGATGTCATGGCCAACATCATGGCCAACAAACTGCACTCATCTCTCTCCCGAGGGCTGGTCTTCCCAGGCAGGCAAGTTCCTGAGGGATTCAAACAGACAGAAATGTCTTTTCTACTTTGTTTATTAACCCTTGTTGTTTCTTGATGTTATATACTCTGGAAAGCAAGAGAAAGCTTCCCATTTTGATCCCAGGCGTCTCAAGGTTCGTGTAGTGCAAGACTGGTCGTGAGGTAGGTAGATGATCCCTGGCACTGAAGGTCTGTAGCCAGTCTGCTGCCGTACCATCACCCAGCAGATACTATCACCATCTTATCTCATGGCCAGATATGCTTCACGTGGGTGCCTGGAGCTCCCAAGGTCTCTTGGTATCTTGAAAGGCTCCAGTGAAGACAGGCGACGTTGGCGCTTATTGCTGGTTAGATTTCTGGTCCCCTGGTGTCTTCGTGTGGGCTGTCCATATTGAGTCATGTATCACAACACTTGGACACGCGTGCTTATGTTTTGTTTAACAGGGTTGCTGTGAACACAGTCCAAGTACGGTATCCGATGTACAACCCCTTGAACGTGGCCTTGCCGTACTTCAGCACGACTGCACGACCCATAGGTATGACGACCCAGCATTTGACCTAACACTTAAAAGGTCAAGTTAAAGGCCAAGCCGTTCTACCCAAGGATCGTGCTCTCATGCTCTTAAGATTTTACTGTCGTGTGTTAGGTTGATGAGGTAGGTTTGCTTCTCATGGATGGGTTGGTGCCCTGTTGGATTATATATATATATATATATATATAAGCTGTTATAGGTATGTGGTTTTATAACACAAGTGCTCAAACCTTCATAGGTATGCAAAGGCGAGTTCGTTTACTTTTCAGACACTTAGAACTATAAAAGAGTTTTATGATCATTAGTTTTGTTTTGATTTATTATTTTATTGTTTATCGTAATTTTCGTGACCTCAGTAATGTCGAGAATTTTGATACATCACCAGCAGACAGCCCAGTATTATCAGCACTTGGACCGCTGTGTAGTATTTGGCCCGACACCTGACGGAGGTTGAATCACCTGAAGGACAGGTAATGAAGAAATGTCGTCGCAGAACTCGTTCACATCAAGGATTGCAACTGACCTTACTAAGACGCAGCAACACCGATGAAAACATGACTGGCCCACATCTCGGGAAGTTCGCATCTAAAGACTACCCTCCATGGATAAATGAGCAACGACAGAGAGCTAGAAGCACTCCAATTTGTATATAGTATGTATTTTTCGGCCCGTGAGGTGGCTGTGTGGCATTGGTCGATATACGACGGGTGTTAACTTCCGTCACTGAAGTGCTGACATGTTTTTCTATCTAAGTATGTTGGGAATTTTATGTGCCTCGCGTCTCACAACCTTGGGGTCTCCGGTTCGATCCTCTCATTTAGCATGATCATGTGCGATTGAGTAGGGAGGTGTGAGTAGGTGCTGGCACCAGCTCCTCATGCTAACTCCACCCCACTCCCTTGTGTGTCCAGGTTGGGAATTCAGTATGCTGTAACCACAATGCCTGCCTAGGGCTTAT
>JAUUDZ010034662.1:0-10904 GCA_032361705.1 Panulirus versicolor
GAGAGAGAGAGAGAGAGAGAGAGAGAGAGAGAGAGAGAGAGAGAGAGAGAGAGAGAGAGAGAGAGAGAGAGTATCGGCTCTCAGAACCTCTTTACTTCCACTTAGGGTCCGAACCCACTATAATGACTCCTCGATCCTATAACCCACTGGATTTCGATCCTATTCAACTAAATAGGTAAAACCTCGTATTGGGCCCCCTTGATCCCTTTTCCTCTGTATGGGCCTCTATTCAACCCCCCACCCCACCCTATCCTAGGCTTCTATGGCCTAACAAGGCATAAGTTACGGACGCGTCTTCAAAGGTGGTTCTCATTCTTTTGTCACCGTTCTAACGACTTCGTAACATTCTCTCACACCATAAATACATTACCCGGTGAGTAGGCTAAATTCCCGGGGTCTTTTTTTTTTTATGAGGTCTCTGGCGCGTGATTTCATGCTACCGGTCGATCCTACGGAGGGGGTTTGGTTGTTAAGGCGCTGGGGACCAATCAGCGCGCTTCCTCCTCATTACCATGAAGTCACGCGCTTTCGGACACCAGACCAGGAGCCACGGACGTACTTCAGGGTCAGTGGGACTTGGATACGTCCGTTGGTAAACAAGGTCGTTACAACAGACTCATGAGCTGACTAAGTAACACGCAAGTAACTTGTCCTCATTTGTTGATACTGTTTATTAGCATGATAACGGTATGCATCACTAAAAAGCTTAAATAGTACATTGAAACCTCAGTAACACCAGTAAATGCTGCATAACTTCAGCAAATTCTTAACCATTAGAACTCATAATGTCAGTAAAATCATAACCATTAGAACTCATAACTTCAGTAAAATCATAACCATTAGAACTCATAACTTCAGTAAAATCATAACCATTAGAACTCATATTGTCGGTACATTCATAGCCATTAGAATTCATAACTTCAGTAAAATAATGGCCATCAGCACTCACAACTTCAGCATCCATTAGTATTCGATACTTCAGAAAAGTGCCATCCATTCGTATCATAACTTCAGCATAATAATAGCCATCTGTAATTCTAACTTCAGTAATGTCAACTGGTATTCACTTACCTTAAGTAATAGTTCTGTCTGTTGATGATAATGTTTGCCAGGCAAGACACCAGAACACATGAGTCACGAACTGTTTCAGTCGATTTTTGTCATGGTTCATGTAACAAGCGTCATGTTTTCACCCTTTTTTTAAACAACTTGTAACTTAATCATCGAAGCCCGGTCCCCCGACTTTGTGATACACTCTGTATTCTCTTTTTGTACCACTGCCTACGGTATGGGTGGGAAGGAGGTCATGATATAATCATCCCCAATGAAGCAAAAATCATCCGAGGATCACATTACATATTGACAAGATCCGCCTGAAGTATAAAGACGGAGAGAGAACGGAAAGAAAACGTTTCGAACCACTCACTCACAAAAATTCAATCTATCTCTTCCTCTCTTTCTTTCTCGGCGTCTGACATCCATACATCCAACATCTCGCGTACAATAATCCTGAATCATGCTTTAATTATCACTCTCATCTCGAGGGCTATTGATGTAGGGAGAGGCAAGGCCTATACTGTATGCGATCTGCTCACCCCTGTGGTCATAGAATGGCCTCGCCCACCGCCTCTGCTATCGAACAATAGACACATGACTTGGCTACATCCTCACATTAACCCCTTCAGCACACCCTCCAAGTGCCTATCCGCTTACCTCACCCACGTGTGGGATATACTACTATACTGTTCTTGCAGTATCATACAATCCCTTTACTATCCATCAATCCTTTATACTATCATCATCTCTAAATGTCTGGCGTAATGCCCTCTTCAAATACTTAGGTAGATCTCTATATATACTTGAATATACGACTTGTAATGTGATGGGTATACTCTTTTATGTATGCATTAGATGCTTCTCTGAACGTGCGTATATACCATGGTATAGTGCGAGTACTGTGACAGATATATTCTTGAATATACCCATATGAAAACTCCTACCATATCTCTTATTACTAGGACCGAAAGAAACCAGAGCCTGGTTCTCAAGTTTCGTTGTCCTCTCATTGGTTTCTAAATGTGAGATATGCATATGACATTACAGGGTCAGGTTTTGTGTGGTCTGTGGTGGAGGCGGAGTGCATCAACCAGAGGAAACAATGGTTACCTGTGTTTAAAAGTCAAATTGCAATGAAAATGGAACAGTTAGGTCTTAAATCTTTCGAGCACGACGATACGACAATTGAACACGACGTTACGATCCTTAAGCAATAGGCGGTGCGACGGTACGACCCTTGAGCACGGCGGCACATGTGACCCGTTCCATGGGGTCCACAGTGTTACTAAGCGAGAAATCTTAAAAAGGCTGTTTCACAAGATCAGTTTTCAATGTTATCAGAGAATATACTCTCCCTATCAGCCTTACCATATCAGAGATTACATTGCGTTTCATCACGCTTGTCTTCAGCACCTGGTCTTGTGACAGACGTGACGCATATCTCCAATCGTATCAGAGATTACATTATTTCATCACGTTTGTCTTCAGAACTTCTTGTGACACGTGACGCACATCTCCAATCGCAGATGGAGTCCATCAGTTCATGGTGTAATGCTCAGCACTGTCTGTGACTTTCAAAGTCTTCATTCTTCCATCTACTTCGTGAGAAATAGAGACTTAGTTCACTTAGTGAATGTATTTCGTAAGTGGTGTCCCTGAGGATGCCTTCTCGGGTCCTCGAATGTTTTCTGACTGACAAATAGACATAAATTTTAATTTCCTCCAAATATATTTCTTTACTGGCGTCCCCAAGGATGCCTTCCTAGGTCCTCAAACGTTTTTGCTGCTTTATCTTAACTTATACACTCATTTCGGAATCTCTGATATAACTAAGTTTATCATAATTGTGTATAACGGTAAGGAATAAATAAAATATCTAAATGTACCACTTCAACTGTTAGTACAGAGGGAGTGTTGCTGTGTACAGAAAGTATGTATGTATACCGTGTATTTCTGTACCTATATACTTTCCACTCTTCTATCCTAACCTCATCTGTCTAGAACAGAAACAGTTAGAATATCATTAGGAAGATGTTCTCATTTTGCCAATAAACCTTTTATTATGTGCTCTTTTTCCCCTTTAACTTCTATATACTTTGGATGTAAGGGGAAGGAAAACATTCTAATACCAGAGCTAACATGTGTGTGAATAAAGTTACTGCCATCTGGACACAGCTGACGGTGATTCAAAGGACTGAGAACGGAGGATGGACTCGCCTGGAGGTGACGCGATAGAAGTTTTAAATCCCACGTGAGAGAGCCAGAATGACGTCATGGGAGTTTAAATGCTACACCCATGACATCACCACCCGGCAGATCGGGTTACGGGTACCAGGTCATTCGTCCGGGCATGTACCTATTGCTCCTCTGCTGTATACCGTGCGTATGTACACCGGGTGTATGTATAGTGATGCTTTTCTTACGGTACGATGCTTAAGGACGATGATGACCTTAGTCACTGACTTGACCCTTATGATGGACGGGGTCTAAAGGTCATTCCACCATACCGTCGCGACCATGAGGTCATGCAGAGCCAATGGTTGAATTACCATACTGACAACATCCTGGTGAGCTGCTGTGCAGGGCACCCGGCTGACGACGCTCGGTCCCCCGGATGACATAACGAGTGAGAGGAGGACTGTTAAGAAGAAGAAGAAAAAAAGAGGAGCCCCACCTTGGCATGACTGGCGAACTGAAGTGCGTCCATCACGTGCGGGGCCAACCCTCGCCAGCATCCTTAACCGTCAACCTCACGTGCGCGCAACTATGGGCCACGTGAGCACCCATATTGGTCACGTGCATTCATGTACGCTTCGTATGTACACCTTCAAACCGGTCAATCAAGCTTAGCAAGGCGTAATGGATTGGTAAAGGTACAGGCATCTGTGTATGCTTTGTAAGGTGTGTATGTTAAGGAATGATACATGTAGCATTTAAATGTATATGTAAATGATGGAATGTATGGTGTACTCTTGTGATGGGATGTATAATGTATTCGTGTGTGTATGTATATTGTAAGCTTGGGTATAGTATACCTTCAGGAAGTATAGTTCACTGTACGTAGGTATATACATCTACTGTAAATGTTTGTAGATACATCTATTGTATATGTATAGGTAGATATATCCAAGGTATACGTTGGTAGATATATCTACAACGTATGTACTTAGAGAAGCTGTAGGTGTAGTTCTGACCCCAGTCGACACTTATGTCCCTGTCTTGCCCTAGCCTTACCCACATGGGTTCATGAGAACGTTTGTCGCATTCCTCTCCTATATATCATGTCGACGTATAGAAACACTTATCTGTCATTTAACACTCACGTGTCAGCTGGTAGCCAGCCGCGTGGTGCCCTCGTATGACTGGGGATTTAAAAGGCTATCGAGGGATTTGTTGATCCTCTGGCATTTAAAGACCCCGCAAGGCTCACCTGTCATGGCTACGCGTCGAGAAGTTCATCTTAATAGCTGATAAAGGACTAGTGTTGTAAGTGTATTATACTCAATACTAAGGTATGTTGAGGTGACGGTTGTGGTTCGTATACATTCATGTGCTGGTAGGCTGCTCACAACGGGAGGTCAAATGAGGCGGGGCGTTCCCGTTTATACCCGCATTCCCTGGGGAGGTTGAACAGCCCTGGCGATGCCTCGAAAAGCCTCCTGTGACAGCTGGCGAGAGGAGACAAGAGGAGAAGGAGCAGGTAATGCAGGAGGACCGGCCGTCGACTGCACGCGCGGGACGACGAGGATTTGCTCGTGAAAGCCAATCGGTCCATCATAAGTCTCCCTGATCTGCACTCCACGATCTGAAGCAACGACCTGACACACAATACAGTCGCAGGTCATCAGGAACCCGGACACACTGGGGGGCTTATCTCGTAGTCCCACCGTCTTGAGGGGGCAATCGTCTTGACCAAAGAATAACCTTTCACTCACTCTGGATGTGTATTGATGTAAATATTACCCAAAGTGCGTGGGAGGACCGAAGCCTAAAATCTCCTCTATATACGAAGCTATATAGTCTATAGTCTATAGGGAGCATTCAACCATGAATTTCATGTGAAACTACGTAAACTTGCCCAGTATCCACAGGTAGGTCTCGGGAGAACAACCAGGTTCCTCACCAGACAGCACCAACCTTCATCAAAATATTCTCCCGGGTGTAACAGGAGGAGGAGGCATCATGAGAGATGGACACAGTGTCAGAGTGGCATTAGCACTTCACTCTTGGGTCAGACCTGCTGTTTCCACAGACGCACGGCCGGTATGAAACTGTACACCGTTGGTGATAAGCCATACCGTTTTCCCAAGGCAACACTTCGCCTCCAAATGGGAGACTAAAGTCCTTCAATGAACGCAGACATTCAGGAGCAGGATATCCCTCATCAAGAGGTATATTCTCCTCATGAGTGATGTGTCACTCAAGTAACCAGATGTTTGTCGTGGAACACGATGGTCTGTCAACTGTGAAATCCTACAAAAATGTACACATTCAGGATAATAACATTACAAGAACCATGTGCAGTATAACTTCAGGAGTGCGACGCCCCATTCTAACACCGTGAGTAAGATGAGTTAATCTTATGATGACAGCTTTCATAGCAGAACTAAAGGTCTAAGTCATTAGTATGGAGGAGGTTAAGCCGTCGTACTCAAGGGGTTAATTCGTTTAATCCAAAGAGGTTAAATCGTCGTACTCAAGGGGTTATGTCGTCGGGCTCAAGGGGTTACACTGTATGAGTGAAAGGGTCATGGTAGGAGTATTCCTTCAAGAGGACGCTGCCCCCTCGCTATCTTGCAGAACGTCACGTCCCTCACCTTGCAGCCGAAGACCTGCTAACCGCATTATCCTGTTGACTTAACACTAGTCAGGACTCTGTCATGAGGCAACGAGGAGGGAGGGAGGGAGGCAGCCAGCCAGCTAGCCAGCCAGCCAACACGTGCTGGGGACAGGAGGGGGCGTGAGACTCACGTTGTTGTCGTGTTACACGGCCAGACAAGAGAGGCTTGTCTCATTGGTAACAGGCATGGCAGCCACGTTGGTGGGTTATCTCTGGTGTGGGTCAGTGGGTCCAGTAACCGGCGCGAGGATTACTATCACACCGTCTGCACTTTGACCGCTGCTGCTGTTGCTCATGCCGTCTGGTGTACACCAAGTCATACATAAGCGACGACTACTGCGTGAAGTATATACTGAGAGCCGCCATGTTTAAAGAGCTGCGAATGACGTATAAGACACAATGAAAGAGGGACGAGGTGGGGCGCATGGTGTGGTCCCTCTCCTGCCTACCTCTCCACGCTAGCAACCCCCTCGTTGGCATTTAAAGATTATAGTAGGCCTCCCCTCACTCCTCCCTCCCTTCCCAGGCCCGGACCTTTAAACCCAATAACAAGGTTTAGGGTCTCCTCCTCCCCCTGTGGGCAGGGGTGGTCTGGCATCCCTAGGGGAGGCATCACCAGGTCCTCTGTATGTGGAGCTCCTCGACCTCATCGCCACCACTGCACTAACCACCCCACCGACTCAAGGTGTCCCTGTGTTCCGCCTCATTGGTGGCGCTTCAGCGTGACAAATCCCGAGCACATGTGCGTCGTCGGCGGGAGGAGACCCCTCTCTAAAGCAGCTGATGAGACCGATGGAGGAGGTTCCTCCCCGCGTATCTCTCCCAAGGGTCATGTGAGGTCACTCATTTCCCAGCATTAAGGAAGTAGGTCACTTGAAGAGGCCCGATCGTATCATCCTTTGTATAAACTGACCCTCACATCACCGCTCCTCTGAATCTATTTTCCCCTTTATCATCTCTGTGAAGAAAAGAAATTTCTGCATGGCACAGAGAGCTAAGGTGATGATGATGATGATGATAATCAGGCGAGATCTATCCACTGGTGACAACGTTCTGTGTCATACAACTTAAAACGTCTTTTTCTCTTAAGAACGTTCGGTGAATGTAATGCCATGGCCCACCTGTTTACAGCGTTGATAAAATCAGGCACGTGGCTTTCATATATAAATCTTTACAGCCTCATTAATCAGTTTCCGCCTTATTAATCAATATTCCCCATGGTTAATCATTTTCCAGACTTCTTTACCCAGACGATCGGTTGTTTGGGATCGATTCTAATCAATACATAAAACTGTATGACTCAAGTCACATCATTCTAAAAACATGATTTCCTCATGGTAACGATTTACTATTGAACTTCTTTTTTATATGCATGTGATGACTGTTCCCCTGTGCATTCCATTCATGAGTTTACTGTGTTAACTGTGCTAGATAATCTATGAATGCATTTTGAACATAATGATTACCATACATCTTCTCTTACATGTCTTCACTTAAGACGGTTAAACAAGAAATATCTACAACAATGAATGTATATATAAAACAGACACAGACAGGCAGTAAAACAGGCAGGGCAAGGAAATCAATACATTCTTAAACACACACACACACACACACACACACACACAAACCACAGTTCTCTGAGACGATAATGCACAGCTCTCGTAGTGTAGTGGTTATCACGTCTGCTTTACACGCAGAAGGTCCCAGGTTCGAGCCCTGGCGAGAGCATGTTTTTCACAAGAGCTGAAGGCCTAACGAATGTAGAACTCCCTCCCCCTGTTCTCCACAAACAGGTTATTACATGTTAGTTATTACATACACATACACTCTACTGCTACCATGTCTATTCCTACGTACCATCTCTCTCTCTCTCTCTATTCCTACCATCTCTCTCTCTCTCTCCCGCTTTCTCTCTAACTCCAAGGGAAGGAAGGGGCCGCCCACTCGCCGACCATCAATTTAAAGGTCCGGACATCAACAGTACACCCGGAAACTGAGGGTCTTTAATTCCGTGAGGTCAGGTCAGCAATATCGTTGGGGGTCGTCGCCAGGCAAGGTCATCCTACCAGGACCTCAACACTGTTGCCATTCCTACCCTTTTAACCTGAACTCATTCGATTCTACACCAAGATGCTCCTCTTTAGTATAATACACACCTCAAACGATATCAGAAATATTACTCAGACAGAGTATCGATTGCCGGAAGATAGCAGATCAGAAATATAACAGGTAATCGTGCAGATTGATCCGTTAATAAGTGCATCACAGTGTTCCGTGGGTGCTGGCACCACTGGCTAATATCCCAGCAGTTAAAAGGACCGACGAAAGCAGACTCCGGATAAACGGGTCAGTTCCTTAAACTCCATTATATAGATTTATGCCATTTAAGCATAAATACTTCCAAGGGAAAGATGAGTAGTTGATTATGAGAGAGTAATTGTAATTGGAGGGACATAAAGATTATATCTCGTTTATGATGACAGTAAACGAGGTCAGGTCAGGTGACGTGCACTACCGCTCTCACCTGCAACATGACCCCGAGGTTGACCTCTGACCTGACACGTCTCGGAGGGAGGAGGACAGTCGGCAGCGGCAGAGGTCACATGGCTCTCGGGTCTTATATCTGACATATGAGGTACCGATAACCGTCCTGTGGATTTATCTATTGTGTATCCTTCCTCCTTTTCAATATGTTTCTTGAAACCATCTGGTCGGCCCGCGTACAGACAGCCACACATGACTTTTCCAGCCCAGATGTAAAGCTGCTCTGCCTACAAGTCAATCATTTCCTTTTATCATATCTCTTGTCACTTGTGAAGTTTACGATTAAACGTCCACTACAGGAATGCAAAGCGATATAATACAATATACTATACACAGATTATAATCAAGGGTCAGTTTTCATATTATACATTTATGTGAGTGAGAAAAAATGAGTATGTGTTGAATGCCTAACTCGTTCCTTTAACGAAACTGGCGTCCCCTAAGGTTAGCTCCTGTGACCCAGGCTGATTCAACCTTCTGATCTACACGGTAGAGTTACATAGTTACACAGACCACACAGACCCAGGGACTTCTCTGACACCTGGCAATGCCAATTACTGTGCAAAAAGCCGCAGTCTAGTGGCCTTGAAAGGGCTCTGCCTCTATCAATATCGTAGCCTTTGGCTCTATCATAACCCTGGACTTTATTATAACCTCTGTTCTACTATAACCTTTAGCTCTATTACACTCTCTAGCTCTACCAGAAACTCCGGCTTCACCATAACATTTTGGCTAAAAGGCTTGATGTCACATCTGTGCCACTGATGTTTTAATAACATTAAGGATACATTAAGGTTAATCTGCACAGAAGTTTAGGTTGACTGAATCACCGCGTGTGTAAAGGAAAAGGCGGTCGTTGGCGAATGGCATTTATGACCCAGAAAGGTTACGATCGTACAGATATCGACTTCCCGTGCCTCCTTGTCACTTCTCGATCACCTCAAGGCATAGCTACTGGAAACTGGAGGTGTGTATAGGTACGGAGGGACCCCCCAGGGCATGGTTTAAAGGAGACGGGAGGATGCAAGTAGGGGATCTGTTATGGCGATGTTTACAAGCTACCTCTAGTGGGGAAGGGATGAGGCACAAACAGCTTACAGCGACGGGGGATTTAAACCAGGTGCTCCTGCTCCTGCCTTTGTTCTATGGACGTGGGGGGTAGTGTTGTTGTTGAGAATGACATAGCTCGGGTTATTAGCTGAGTGAGAGGTCGGGTGGAAGAGAGGGGGAATGAGGTGGGGTTTACGCGGTAGCAAGAGGTAATATATACACTCCAGGGCTCATAGCCGACATCCGGAAGGGCCTGATGGAGAGAGGTGGGTACCTGGAGCGAGTGCGTAAGTAACCCCAGGCGTTACCCGTACTTGCTCCCTCAGACACCTCACAACCAACAACAACGGTGGCCCAACACCCGTTTTGTGATGACACGTTTGGGAGAGGCTCGTATACACGTCAATACTAAATCTTCACAACCCAGGAATGTTTCACGGGACCCAAAGAGATAAAAGTGTGGTCTTATGTAAATAACAATTACATACGCAGGTACATACATAGTTATAAAGCCATATAGTTAAAAATGATTAGTAACAGAACGTATTATCATTTTGTGAGCTTAACAGGACGTCTCTTACCTCAGAAATTCTGCAGAAAGGATGTACTAGTTGCGAGGACTAGACTGAACCTCCCAAGTGACGACCAGTCTCAGGTATCTCCGCGGAAGAGGGGTAGTGTGGGGAGTGATGGTCATCCTGGCGTCAAAGAGAGGGAGAAAAAATATGTGTGGATGAGGTAAAAAGATTCTGGTGAATGGGGAGCGTAACGAGGGTGCGAATTTTGATGGTGGACGGGCGTCAAAGCGAGTGGCTGGGGATGGGGGATGAATGGTTGTTATGTGGTTGTTGTGACACCCTTGGTGGTGGTTAGGGGAGGGTGTATGGTTGTTGTGTCACTCGTGATGGTGACTGTGGAGGATGTATGGTTGTTGTGACACCCCTGGTGATATCTGGGTAGGGTATATGGTTGTTGTGACACCCCTGGTGGTGGCTGGGGAGGGTGTATGGTTGTTGTGACACCCCTGGTGATGGCTAGGCAGGGTGTATGGTTGTTTTAACACCGCTGATGGTGGCTGGGGAGGGTATATGGTCGTTGTTACACCCCTGGTAGCAGCTAGGGAGGGTGTATGATTGTTCTAACACCCCTGGTGGGAGCAACTACTTACAATTATGACCCACCAAGAATTCTATGATTTCTCAACTGCATATTTTCAGCCAAAGTCAATGTGCAGTTCATTATACATCATACTAGTGTAGCGGTTAGCGTTCCCGACGCATTCACGGGCCGGCCAGAGTCGAGCGCATAGGTTCGAATCCTGGTTACGGCAGTCGGTCCACAGTCAACCCAGCTGTTCATCCACCCCTAGGAGTTGGTGGATAAAATGGGTACCTGGCTCAGGCTAGTATAT
>JAUUDZ010034673.1:0-10904 GCA_032361705.1 Panulirus versicolor
CATATAAATTAGTATAAGACAGCTGAAGGCTACATAGGTGGTCTCGCTTGAGCCACAGCAGTCTGGGTGATAGTCTGGCTAGCCTTCTACCTGACCCTTCAGGCTCAGTTCAGGGGCCAGGCCATCATACCCAAGTCGTATCGTCGTGCTCAATGATCACACCGTTGTGCTCAAGAGGTTAAGAGGGACTCGGCTAGTGCTGGGGGTGTGGCCCATTTTCGGTGACAACCTACCATCTAAACGCTTTCGGCCAAACGTGATACAACTTAGGCTATCCTAACTCATCGCTCGCAAGAATTCTGTTACGCGCCTACAGCCGAAGCAGGAGTTATCAAAAATGGACATTGCCAGAGGTTGCATAGAACAAGGCTTTGTGAGCGTTAGTCCTGTGGATGAGTGATAGTCCACGGGTTACAATCTTTTGGGTGTACCTAGCTCCAACGATCTGCCTTGTTTTGTAAGGAAGCTCGCTGCAGTATCTTTATTTTCGGTAACACTCATTTTTTCCTAACTCTTATGTAAGGTGAGAGTGTATTGCTGGTGCAGTGTCTGCCCACGACTGTTTGTAGTATCATGTTGTATCTGGTTGTATCATCCTGCTTGTTTACTAGTAGCTCTTTACACTGACTGCATGACCCTCCGCAACTACATGACCTACCACCAGCCACCACAACTGTACGATGCGTTAAGTATTCCAGGTGAATGAGGGCAGTGATCAGCCCCACCTCGACCCCTCTCGGGCCAGGCGCTGCTTGAACAGTTTACCTGGCTGACATTTACATCACCCTCATCTTCACACTGGCCGTCAGCTCGGACACCGTGTCAGCCGCTGAGTTAGCCAACATTCAGAATATAGCTGGTGATCTTGCAATTGCTGATGAGACTGCCGATACGACGCTGCAGGCGTCACGTACACACCCCACCGTTAGCTCACTCTCGGCCATCCCGCCACTACAGATATCGCTCTTATCTCTCTTATCGTAAGTGCTGGAGTAATTTTGTCATACAGCGAGGTTAGCACGTGGGTCGCCGATGGCAGCCCGCTCAGCGTTAGCTCTCCTGTCCCGCATATGTCCAGTCTCACGATCGAACAGATGTGCTTTTTGTTTAAGATTATGCAAATGCTTTTTTTTTCTTTAATTTCAAGAAGCGTTCCCACAACCTAAAGCCAGGGACATGTGAGTGTAAAACCTGGACCTCTTCAAGACAACATTGGTTTGGATACCTCACGGAGTAACGTGTATGTTGTAATTCAGCAGGAGGATCAGCAAACTGGAAAGAGAATCGAAATGTTACTACGACTGACCCTCACGGGACATTACGACCTTTAAATATCATCAAAAAATATGGCTCAAAAGGATCGCACCATATCGTGGTGTCTCACCGCTACTCTTTGTAACATGACAGAATTAACAAAACTGTCACACTGCAAGTTCGGTGGAGCTATATGCCACGGGTCAAACGATTAGCGGTCGAGGACAATTGTATGGGGACTCGTAATTCATCTTCATTATGGGAAATTTAAAATGAAACTTAAAGAATAAATGAACAATCGTTAGTCCTCCAGTGGAACGTCGAAAACTGCTAACAATACTGATACCATATGAAATTGTAAGGCATCGTCTGGGTACCAACGTAAGAAAAAAAAAAAGACTAACCCGTCAATTGAAACTGAAGGAATATTATCTTTAAGGGTATAGGGCAGGGCAAGCGGTCACCTACCACGGCGCTTACAAGTGCAGCCTAGCACGTACACTCCCAACGGTTCACCCCCGACCCGCCTGCTACTAGCCACGCCACCTTAACTTTTTCTTCTCATGTTATCTGGCGAGAGCGATACTGTAACAGATTTCTCTATCGGTGCCTCTCTTTATCTCACAGACCCTTACAGTACAGAACTTAAAATTCAATGCCATTTCATAGAATACTGCCAGTGTTTGTTGCAATTAGCAATGTTTCGCAGCCCCTCTTTTAGAAACTAATCTTTTTTTTTTTCTCATTACTATATTGTATCTTTCGTTGTTACTACACAGGACTTTCTTATCTTGTGTATTGTAATTATCCTCATAAAAAGGTTAGCGCATCTGGAAGGAAATCCCCACAAAATTGGAATAATCCGGAACAACTGCACGCATTTCTTTCAAAGTATTTACTTAGATGATTTTCTCAGAAAGAAAACAAGACTGAGGAACATACGAATTTTCATCTTTTTAGAAACTCTAGCAAACTTTTACTGTGAAAAAAAAAACGTACATCCTTTGTCATTCTCTTTCTCCCCTTCTAGTCCACGTCCTCCAGCTCTGGTCCACCCGCGGTCCGGCACTCCACGGCCCTACACACACACTCGAAACCCACACACTCACGCGCATTCCTAACTCTTGAGTGAAACAAAGACCTACACCCAACAAACCACAGCCTGGGCACTGCCGACGGCCCACTACCTTCCTCCGACCAATTCTAATGTCAATTCATTTCCTAATAAACAAATTAGTATTATAATGGCAAGAGAAAGGCTAATATTTATGATGTGTTTGAGAGGTGTTTGGCAAGGTGGCGGGAGAAAAGACCACCCCCTGGGTGTGTACCAAGATGATACGGCCACAAGCCCGGGCAAGGTGAAAGACAGAATGAGAATGCGACAGGTTCAGAGTCGGACTGACAAGGGAGACAGAAATGCCTTTAAAATAACGTCTTGTAAGACTTCTTATCCATATGAATGTAATCTGGCGGTTCTTCTATGGCTCCGGTCACAGATGTCCTCAAAAAAATCGGGGAGAATGCTTAACAAAAAGGGAGTGTGAGCGTGTGAAGATGGGTTAAAAAAAAAAATGATAAAGCGTGTGATGTAAGGAAAATATGAAGTCAACCCTAGTAAGTTGAATATTATAAACACTATCAACCCTGACAGGTAGGCGTAAGGTAGACCAGCACAACGACGCTCGGAACGCACGATGGTAGTTCATCCCTGGGCGCCTCCTGTCTGCATCCATAATGGCTTCCAATAAACAGAAGTATCAAACAAATACAGCCAGAGAGAGGAAGAGGTAAAAAGAGACAGCTAAACAAACGAAGAGACCTACCTGGCCGGAGAGGACCTCCCGCGAGCACCGCCAGTTACCTCCGCCGGTCGGTCACACCACAGGGACGCCCCACCACCACCACAACTGTTGGCTTATAGGCAGTTTTTACTCACGTAACAATACCTTTGTGTACTGAGGTCTGTTGCCGCAGGCACTTCCCAGGGGCACATACATGAGAGAAGGGAGATGGTGGGTAGGTGGAGAGGCAGATATGTACGTGGGAGGATGAAGTGAGAAAATGATAAAAGTTAAGGTTAAAGGCGCAGCTAACGAGGAGATAACTAGATAAATAAGGGCAAAGACAAAACATTATTAGGGGAAAACAGGACGTGTGCGGGAGTCTTTATGTAAAACAGGTGTGTTCCCTGTCAACGACTGCATAAGAGCCTCCAGTGACCCCTAGTCGTTACTGTGAAGTACCGGTATGTGTGGATTCGAATGATGAAGACTGTTTTCAGGAGCCTCTTAGACTCACGTCTGCAATTACCACATATTTCGATTTACACCAAGCCTACAGGCCACTGTTTATCATCCAATTACTTAGGTTCCCTAATTTATTTTATCTGCTCAGATGCTCAAAATGCAATTGAGGAGTGTGTTCGCATTATTCATCTAAAATCTTGAGAAACGTACAGAATGTTATGTTAATCGAGCAAGTACCGTCAAATCTTATCTAACGCGTGTTGAACGCTTGCGTTTGGTGGCGGGATGTTGAATGCTGTGTTTGGTGGCGGGAATTATCTGAGGTGACGGGCTACCTCAAGCTGAAATTGTGTGTTAATCGTCGATAGTGGTTCTTGATTCGTTCCACGTCTGCTGTTACCTATGGCAATGCTCCTAATGATTAAAACTTGCATTCCTTACAAAGATGCCAGACATTGAATACTTAAGCCGTTTATTATAAAATACCTAAGATTCTTCCTAGATAAAATACAAGTTAAAAACCAGACAAACAAGCAAGAAAAAGAACATGACGGTAACGTCCTTAAATTGTAAGACAAGTGACCTGACCCTCAAGGATAGGTCAAAGGCTGGATCATCATTCTCAAGGACCTTACCGTCGTGTTCAAGGGGTTAAGAATCATCTGATTCTTAACCCTTTGAACACGTATGTCAACATTTATATGAACATTTATATCAACTTCCCATTTCTAACACCGTGCACTCACCTGTGCACTTTCCTGCAGCTTCTAGTTGCAATACTTAGTCGTGGATGTCAGGCGATTGTCTGCCGTCCAGTGAAGTGGTACAGCCGTAATGGCCGCCTGCAGACGTGACAAGAGATGAGCCTTTCAGCACGTTGCCGCTACTGCCGAGTGTTATCGAATTTAGATAGTGATAATAGGGTGAACAGTAGCTGGGATAGGAGACATCT
This sequence comes from Panulirus versicolor, assembly GCA_032361705.1. Classification (NCBI taxonomy): domain Eukaryota; kingdom Metazoa; phylum Arthropoda; class Malacostraca; order Decapoda; family Palinuridae; genus Panulirus; species Panulirus versicolor. The sequence goes on from JAUUDZ010034673.1 coordinate 4,456, forward strand.
TCACGTAACTAAGCGACACGTCCATCAGCTGGAGGTGATTAGTATTCGCGCCCCAACCCCAGTGCCCAGCAAGACCGGCCTCAAACTCATCATCAGATGAGCGCTCGTCAGAAACACCCGTCCTTGGATTATTTTGATACCGAGACCTAAAAACCAGTGAAGGGTGGTAGTAAAGTATTTCTTCCGATACGTGGATCTCTAATTGCAACTGAGAGAGAACGTCATTCATGCGGAAAGGTATCAATGGCATTCCGAGTGGTGAGTTTCATCTTCAATTACGTTCTAGTTAACATTTAACGAATTTACTTATGATTCTTCCTCTCCTAAGGGCACCGAAAAAAATCGTGAAGAATTGAAATAAGCGAAAAGCAAAAGGTGGAGAGGAGGGAGGAGGGCTTAACCTACAAAGCAACTACGGACCTAACGATTGCATGTTTTGCTTATTGCCATAAAGTATCAGCATTAACTTGCTAGCCTGAGAACCAAATGACTTATATACCGATGTGTGAATTTTAAACCTGCATTAAGTGTAAACTGACAGCCTGGTATGTCGGCCGTATCACCATTATGTATTTCTTGAACAAAATCTCTCTGTACACCCTAGGTAATTTTGATCATAGCTAGATAACCTATCTGTTAATCTCCCGAAGCTGGATTAGTTAATAACCAACTCCATGATCGTATACTTAAAATCAAAGCTGTATACTAATTACATCATTTGAGTAATGATTAATCTTCTATATTTCAGACATTTACTGTGGATTCTGGAAATCGCGAGTAGCTGTCAAGATTGTCCATTAGTCCACAGACAATTTTTCTGCCTGAACCTGCCTATGGGCCATGCATGATAAGTAAACAGTGGGCAGGACGCCATTATCAGTATCCCGTCAGAATAAAGCATCATGCAGAGGTAGCAAGACAAATGTCATAAGAGCCCTCGATACAGGATAAAATTTTGAGACCATGGAAGGCTGGAGGTGGTGGGTAGCGGCAGTGCGAGTGGTGGTGATGTCTTGTTTAACCTGGCCGGCCACCCTCACACATCTGGATGCCCCTCCTGGAAACCAGCCACTGATCCAACACACGGACAAATACATCAGCTATGACGGTGAGTATTAGTTTCAAACTGTATGTACTTGTTAGAGTCGTTGTATTACCACATATTTGAATGTACCGGTAATACATAATACGCAACTAAGGCGATAATACCCTAAGTGGTATACACCATCTTGAAGACCAGTCTCTAGCAATCGTTATATTTTAACTACTGATGCCTAATCCCCGTCAGAAAAAGATACCATTCAGATCTTACAGACTATATGTACAGCACCAATGTGGGGGCCGTGCTTTTTCAATTGAGATAGTACCTAAGCCCCCTTTTCAACTCTTGATACTTTCGTTTGTTGCTAAAATAGTATATATGTGTACGTGGACAGAAAAAAGTAACATTCCTTATAATTACAGAACTGGTGGACACAACTGACAGATTTAGAATCACCGGTGTTACTAGTTACAGCGAACTTCTCTTCGACCCTACAAGCTACCAAGTTATAGTTGGTGCCAGGTTAGTGTACGATTTTTTTTTTTTTTTGTGGATTATTTCTTCGCGTAGGGAATGCTGCGTTAAAGTGCATCTATTATTTATGCACGTTTATCATAGTTAAACGTTTTGAATTGAATAAAACGTTTCGATTTACAAAGATGCTGATGAATTATTGTAACGAAAAATTAATGTACTCATTAAAGCAATTGCCATTTTAATCTTGTCATTATCTATTATATATAATTCCTGTTTATTTTTCGTCATAGCCAGTAAGTTGGCTCACTATGTTATCAGTAATGTCGCTCATTCCATTCATACATCCTTCACAACCTCTATTTCTGCAGGGATCGTGTATTTCGGCTGAGCTTGGTGGGTTTACAGCTTTTAGAGGCGTCCGACTGGGCCTCCAACAAGAGTACAGTGGAAACTTGCACGCTGAAAGGCCAAAGCCAAGATGCATGTCACAATTTTGTGAGGGTTCTCCACGTGCACCGTGGCCGTGTTCTTGTCTGCGGGACCAATGCATTTAGTCCACTTTGTACATGGAGAAGGTAAATAATCAGTTAAGCAAGTTGTACATTTTGCATCCATTTCCTATAAGCTCTCTCTAGATGTCATGTAGTATGCACCGAAACTAGAGCCCCAATCCATATCCAGGCCCCACAGGCGTTTCCATGGTTTCCGCTGACCGCTTCATGTCAAAACGATAAAATTCGTTCTGTCGCTTGCATGCCTCACACCCTCTTGCATGTTCAGGCCTCGATATCTCAAAGCATCTTTCGTTCCATCCTTACACCTCCTCCATGGTTTCCCCATTTTCCTTGCTCCCTCTACTTTTGATTTGTATACCTTCCTCATCATCCTATCCATGTGTCTGAAGCATTTTAGCACGACCTCTTCAGCTCACACACCTACTATCAGACCTCTTTTTTTACACTCTCATTTCTTATTCAGTTCAGACAAAGAAAATGTTGAATGAAAATTTAGAAGAAAAATTTTCAGTGACCCATTTATAACATCAGTATTTGTTGTAGCCCTGAAAAATTTTACCACCATGCCATTACTCAACTTGAAATTTTATTTAGTATAACTGTCTTACTTCTATAAGAGAGAGACCATTTTGAAGCACAGAGTCAATGGCACCAGCCTTCGCTGATTGACCCAAGCTTAAAATTGGATCTCAGGGTTTACAGTTACTGAGGGGTACTATCTCTTCATGCTGGTGTTCTTTTTACCTGATAATACGATGTTAGTTTCTGAGAATAATTCATAACTTACAGATTATCCGAGATCCACCACATTGAGTCCTGGGAGAAAGGTGTAGCTCGTTGTCCATTTGGCCCCTCTCACAGTGTAACATCACTCCTCACAGCAGATGGTGACCTATATGTAGGCACACCCACAGATTTCTCAGGTAACAAAACATCTTGCAGTATTATTGACTTTGGAAGAAACAAGAGTATATTTGCCTTGCTGATTTTTATTATGCTTTTCTAATTACTAGCCATACATTATTGTACAGTATCAACAAAGCCTACAGATTTAGTGTGTATCTTGGTGTAGGAATTATCAAGCTCAAGTATTCATTTAATTTACTCAGTAATTAATTCTTTTTCTGTGTTGTCTCACTGTAAACTCCTACTGATTGGTGATATGATAATACTAATTCAATTTATAAGCTGACCAGTAGTAGAAGAGTATCTGCAAATTTTTCTCATATCAGAAGCTTTTAAATTACTTTTTCAGGTAAGCCTTGAATTAACATTGCCACTACACTGCTTTGTTATAGGTCGAGATTCTGCCTTCATGCGATCATTAGGTCCTGGTGAGCACCTGAGGACTCATCAGTATGATGTTAAATGGCTCTCAGAACCTACCTTCATCACTTCATATGAGTCCTCAGGATTTGTCTATTTCATCTTCAGAGAAAATGCTGTTGAATATCTAAACTGTGGGAAGGTGAGAGCTCCTGATAAAACTATCTCATTTTCTTATCATCAAGTGCCTTAATTTAATATATTTCAGAAGTCCAAGCTTGGTTCAGTAAGATTGAGTATTAATCATTTTGTTCTTACCGAGCCATAATCATATATTTTATAAGGAAATGCTAATACATAGAATTTTTTGTTTTTGTGTCAACAAGCCACACAGACCTCTCATAGGAGTGATCTAAAACATGTGTTTTGGCTATTTCCATGTACATTCTTATCCCTCTTTCTGTTTCCTTCAGCGTGTCTACTCAAGGATTGGTCGTGTCTGCAAGAATGATGCTGGAGGAACCCTTGTCCTGAAGGATTATTGGACAACGTTCCTCAAGGCTCGGCTTACATGTTCAGTCCCTGGAGATTTTCCCTTCTATTATGACTACATCCAAAGTGTTACATACCTTCCCAGAGAACAAATGCTGTATGGTGTCTTCTCCACAGCTGAGTAAGAACCTAATTTATTGCATATTTAGATGTTCTAAATGCAAAAGTTAGAGAATTTATCTTTTTGTGATTTACATTACATTTTCATGTATTTTGCATAACATTATAATGATCTGGTACTCTTATTACAGGAACAGTATCATGGGATCAGCAGTGTGTGTCTTCAACATGAGTTCAGTAAATGCCTCCTTTCATGGACCATTCAAATACCAGCCATCACCATCATCTACTTGGCGTCCTGAAACATCTGCAAATCACCATTTCCAATGTGAAGACTCAGGGACTAGTAGGGAAGCTGATCTGGCTGCTGATAAGTATCAGTTGATGGATCGACCAGTCCTTCCTCAAAGCCCCAGCCCATTATATCTTCTAAATTCAGAAAGGTAATACTGTATAAGCCTCCCATTCCATAAGTTGTTAAAAATTTGAAATGCATTACCACACATTACTTTGTAATACCTCCAGTAGCCTACTATACAGAAGTGTGATGTCCACTCAGCATACAAATCAAATATTCTCTATTCCTATTATTCCCTTTTTATTTTTTCATGTATTTGCATTTCATTTTAACTTAATTGATATATTTTAGAAATAATGACAAAAACAATAATGAGGAAATAATAATATCCTTAAAATGCCTTAGTTGTGTATTTTGATCCTTCTTTAAGATGTCAGAGGATATTAAAGATGTATATTCTAATCCCTCTTAAGGGTACTCCAGATTTCCTATCAAATGCTGTGTTCAGTACCTTTAGAAGTGAGGTCTCATATGTAATAGATATTCTGTTTTTGGACCAAATTTAGATTTATACCAAAGTACTAATGCAGTTGCTTCATATAATTGCACTGGGTGTATCAATGTACAAATGCAATAGCTTAGTTGCAATTGTGTTGTCCTGCGTTTATTACATATCCCAAGAATTTAAAGTATATTGTTGAGAAGAAATGAACTGCTGGGACAGGCAAACTGGACAGAGAACTACAATGCAGTTTTACAGTAAATCCTTTTAGGTTATTTTTTTGGAGTTTTTAGAAGGAAGATGCAGTCCTAAGTAGGTCCACCCTTAATGATGATCTGAAATATCTGAGGGTTAATCTGCTAGAGTTTGAAAGTTTATATTTCTGATTTTTCATTCGAAATAGAAATGTTTCTAAAAATTAATTAAAGCAAAAGAAACTAAGGAAGGGAAGCTATTACCAGAGTGTAGGCTGTGTTTGGTTGTAATACCACATGCTACCTTTATAATCCACTTGTTCTTTGTGGATAACACTTATTGCACAAAGTTCCTTTTAGAAAAAAATACATCAGGAGAGTATTATATTTTCAGACTCACACTTGTGGTTGTGGATGTTGTTGCAACACGTCAGAGCGGTAATGTGCATGTTGTATTTGTTGCGGGTGAGGATGGTATGGTGAGGAAGCTGAGTGTAATGCCTAGTGCCCAGCACACATGCCTCCTTGAACTTCTTGCACCTTTCCCCAAAAACTCATCTGTCACCATCCATACCATGAAGTTCCTTAAAGACACGGTCAGTGAACTATTATCTGTTATTAAGAATTTTTTTGCATGTATAAGAATTCTGATCCATATACTAGATTAGTCAAATAAGCATTTAAATATTCTAAATGCTGAAGAGCACAGAATTAACATTAACATAAAAAAACCATTGTTCCCTGAGAAGTTCTTCACTGAAATTATACTAATCCTTTAAGAAATTTCTATCCACAGAACTCATTGTATTTGGGGACAGACAGTGAGGTAGTCCGTGTACCAGTGCACCGATGTGGACACTACAAAACACAGCATGCTTGTCTAGCAGCTAAAGACCCTTACTGTGGCTGGGATACCAATCGTTTGGAATGCTCTCCCCCTCCCGGGAAAAATCCGTTTGTATCATCATGGTTGCAAGAGGTTATGGAATGCCCACGGGCCTCTGATCCAGGTATAATAACAGATGTAACTAATCAAGAGTATCTAAGAAAATATATTATATTGTTAAATACTTACATCAGTTGATCCATAACAGGACTGAGAAGTCTGCATAATACTACAGTTATATCTCAACTCTTTATCTCAAAAGTTAAATGCATGAAATAAGCCCTAAAATTGAACTTGTAACTTTCTATGCTGCCTACATAACTTTCACTTGTATCTGAACAGATGATTGATTTAGATCAATCATGATAGTTTGTAGTTTTAATACCAACAGGGTGAAGTTTGTATAAAATGCTAAGTTACTGAAATGTGATCGTTAAAAAAGAAGACTTTCATCAGCTAACTCACCTCACCTTTCCCCCCAAGAAGGAGGAGGACGAGGAGAGGTTAACTCACCTTTCCCTAGATGGACGAGAGGAAGACACGAGATTAAAAAAGAATAAAGAAGAGCCTGCCTCAAGATCACACCATGTTTTCACGGATTCCTAAATGTCAATCAAACCTCCTCTCTCTCTCTCTCTCTCTCTCTCTCTCTCTCTC
>JAUUDZ010034695.1:0-10903 GCA_032361705.1 Panulirus versicolor
GAATTAGCACTGGAGTTCTTTGGTTATGGAGACTCTATTGCCATGGCCACCCCTTTGAGGGAGTTCCAGTTGGAACAAGCATCAAAGATACAGAAAGACAGTAAATATGTCTGACCTGTGTAACTCTAATATGCATGCCAACTACCAATGTCTTGCTACATTTCTGCTCAGAGATGACATATCTGGGTGATTTGAAATATAAGAATGGAGTTGTTGGGCAAAAGGATGCATTTGGAACATTTCAAGATATAACTGGATGAACAGCTCATCTGCATTAATCAATCATGGCTGTCAAATACTGATATCAACATATCTTTACTCTCGGATGATATTTTTGTGATGTAAAATGGCAAAAAATGGGGTTTCTCAGTATAAGATTGTACCTTCATTACCTGCTAAACCTAATCACTGCTCATGATGACCATGGATGAATCCTTGCTTGTAGCAGAACCTATAAGATTTTATTTCTTTGTTGGGCTGATAAACTCTTTGTGTCTCTGGGTGAGTGTGCTGAAGCTCATGAATATCAAAAATAACAGCAAATTCTTCCAAATGCAATAAAACAGCAACCAATGAATAATCATTTTTTATACAAACAAAAGGTGGTGATGGGATAAATTGTGCTAATGTGTAACAAGGCAGTGACTTAAGACATTTTCTAGCAGAAAATGTACAATTGGAATGTCACAACAAATTTTGCTCACCACAGAATACCACGGATGATACAGTATCTGGTCAAAATCCACTTGAAAAAAGGTCTAATCTCACCTTCATCCCAAAAAAATTTAGTTTTCCAGAGCAGTGACTGTTCTTTGGACAATTTGCCAAATATGATACAAAACTGAAGAAAAAAGTTTTCATTCACTCATCTTCATTCTCTCGCCATCATGTGTAATGTAATGAAACCAAAGTCCCTTAGACCTTTCTGTGGATTCCTCCATTATTTCATATACCTTAGGTCAGTCCACTGGCATGCATGTTGCTCTCTGTTTACCACACTGCTCCATTTCACTCTATCCTGAGCATACCTTTCACCTTCCTGCATGTACAGGCCCTGAACATGCAAAATCTTATTCAATCCATTCTTCCATCTCCAATCTGGTCTCCCCATTCTCCTTGTCCCCTCCATTTCAGACACATATATCTTTTTTTTCAACCTCTCCTTAATAATTCTCTCCATATGTTCAAACCATTTCAGCACACCCTCTTCAACTACCTCAGCCATACTCTCCTTATTACGACACTCATCTCTTACACTATCATTTCTTAATCAACTCTACTCACACCATAGATTGTCCTTAAACATTTAATTTTCAACAAATCCACTCTCTTCCATTCATTCATATCAATAACCCAAGCCTCACATCCATATAATACCATTAAGAATACTAAACCATTCAACATATCCACTTTCACCCTCCCAGATAGGTACCTTTTTCCACACATTTCTCAATGCTGCCAGGACCTTCATCCTCTCATCCACACTATGACTTACCTCAGCTTCCATGATTCCATTCACTGCCATATCCACTTCCAGGTATCTAAACCAATTCTCTTCCTCTAAGTTTTCTCCATACAAACTCACCTGACTCTTAGCACTTTTAAACCTAATAACTTTGTTTCTATTCACATTTACTCTCAACTTCCTTCTTTCACACACTCTCCTAAACTCAACCATCATCTTCTGAAGTTTCTAACTTTAATATGCCACCAGTGCCATGTCATTAGCAAACAACAACTGAATCACCTCACAGGCCCTCCTAGCCAAACACTCTTCATACCTATCCTTGTCTCCAAGACCCTTGCATTTAACTCCCTCATCACTCTATCCATAAACAGATTAAACAGCCATAGTCATGCCACAGACCCACCTTTACCTAAAACCACTCAACCTCCTTTCTACCTAATCAAAGACATGCCAAACTCTCTTGATAAAAACTCTTTACTGCTTCTAACACCTTTCTTGCCACACCATACATTCATAACACCTTGCATAAAGCATGTCTTTTCACCCTAACATAAGCTTTCTCTGGATCCATAAATGCCACATACAAATAATTCTGTTTCTTTAAATATTTCTCATACACAGTCTTCAAAACAAACAACTCATACACACATCCTTTATCACCCATCCGTAATCTGATGCTCTGTGCATATTACCACCCTCTTAATCACTACTCTTTCCATATAAACAAGGAAAGGTCTGTGGGGCTAACTCACTAAAAAGGGAAGCAGCGAACAAAGTATGAAAAAAGGTCCTGAACTCTGTTTTTCACTTCGCTATGTGTTTTCATTTGAGTCACAACTGTACCACATACTTTTCTTTCACACCTGTTAAGAAAGCTGCTTTGCTATGTGCAATGCTGGTGGTGGCAAAGACAGAGAAAAAGGGTAGAGATTTAGTCATAATGACCATGGAATGACTTTTGAATGCACTGTGTCACTATCTTTTTGAGTACAAACATTTAACTGTTTTCTTGAGATTTGACTTAATTACTATGCCTTTGGTACTTATTTATGCATAGATTCTTTTAATTATGTTTTACGTATTTATCTTAGGATGAAAAATATTTCCACCTAGGAATGCAACCTGAATCTGTAACAGTGTATCTTACAGGAAAAATGCTTCTGACTTCCTTTTAGGTTTTCTGGCACACATCTCAAACACAAAAAGAGGACAAACTGTGGTGATAGGTTTATCTTCAAATGGGCAGATTTTGCACATATATATACACTCTTAGTATTTTCAAAATTGCCTCCTTAGAAAATAAAAAAAAAATAAAAATAAAAATATTGTTCATATCATAATAATGTACACAAAACTTACCAGGAATTTGCTAATGCCTTCTCTCGCCCAGTGCCATTTGATACAACCCACTGTAAGGCCACTTCCTCATGAGCAAGCTTCCTTCCTGCTGGACGTTGAAGTGTTATAAGATTTTCATAGTTACTACCTGTTGGACAAAAAGATACCATGAATTCTTTACCAGTCCAGATTATGTCTTCAACTAGATGTAAATGCACTAATAATTAGCACAAATATAAGAGAGAAAAAGGAAAATAAATTCATGAAGAACATTAAGAGCAAACCAAAAAATTTTTTTTAAATTACATCAAAAGAAGAAATAGAAGGGGCCAATCACAGAATCCTCATCCTCCTCGAAGACTCAGGATGGGGTGTCCAAATGCCTGTGAATGTAACCAAGATGAGAAAAGAGGAAAGACAGGCAGTGTGTTTGAGGAAAAGAACTTATATGTTCTGGCTCTGAGTGAAACAAAGCTCAAGGGTAAATGGGAAGAATGGTTTGGAAATGTTTTAGGAGTACATTCAGGGACTGGTGAGAGGACATGTGATAAGGAAGCAGTAACACTACTCCTGAAACAGGATATGTGGAAGTGTGTGAAAGAATGTAAGGAAGAAATTTCTAGACTGATGTGGGTAAATATGAAAGTAGATAGGAAAAGGGTGATTATTAGTGTTTATGCACCTGGACATGAGAAGAGGGATCATAAAAGGCATCTTGGGAGCAGCTGAGTAAGTGTGTCATCAGGAGACCGGATATTAGCGATGCAAAAAGGCATCTTGGGAGCAGCTGAGTAAGTGTGTCATCAGGAGACCAGATATTAGTGATGGATGATTTAAATGCGAAGGTGAGTAATGTGGCAGTTGAGGGTATAATTGGGGGCATGGGGTATTCAATATTATGAATGGAAATGGTGAACAGCTTGTGGAGTTGTGCAATAAAAAAGGACTGGTGATTGGACTACATATCAATTAATAGGTATGTAAAAATGAGACTAATGGATGTAAATGTGCTGAAATGTGGATGTTTATCAACATGCTCGTTGATTTGGCTGGTGTGAAGAGAGTGGAGTTGTGTTGATTCAGAAAAGTCAAATTCTTATTTACAAATGCAGATGCCTCTATCATACATCTTTTTCCACTACTCTAAGTTAGATTATCATAATTCACAGTCAAGTGGTGGTAGTGGCCACAGTATATGAATCTCTTGGTCAGTCTTTTCTGGGCAACTTCCCACTCCTGTCTAGAAAGGACTCTCACAGCATCCTCAGCCCAAAGTTTACATATGATATTGACATAAATGCAAAGAGGCAAGAGAAGGAGGAGCATGACCCAATGACAAAGCAGAAGAGTGAAATGAAAATTGTTAACCTTCCCTTGTCCATCAGGCAAATGAATGAAGCAAAAAACTTGCCATGGAGAAAGATCCTGGCATGGAAAGGTTAATAGGAGTGATGGACAACATCCAGCTGTACAGCACTACTTACACCAGACTCCTAGACAAGGCCTTGGCATGATAGAAGCATAGGATGACCACATCATAGCTTCACTCTGGCAAAGGTTAGTAAGATTTTTATAGAGCTTAGCAATTAATGAATAGAGATGGAAGAAATATCTGATAAAAAAAAATGGAAAAATTTGCCTGGATTAAACTCTCCATCTTAATACATTATGTACATATGTAGATGGTCTAGAAATTAGAAAAAAAATAATGAAATCCTTGGATTAAATTTGTTTTTCTTTACTGCAGTTGCCACAGCGCAAGCTGGTGCTGCAACTTGTGGTGCTGCTAAGTCCAGTGAAGCTGCATCTCCAATGTTCAGTACATTCAACTCAGCTAGTGATGGTGCTTTGAATTATGTGAAATCAAGATTTGTAAGATGTACCAGATAAAAAAAAAAGAATGAAAATGTTCGACAAATTGTCCGCCATTGCTTTCTGCAGATAGCTCTGGGTGACCTGGTCCTGCTGTTGCTGGTGGTGGTGATTATGGTACTGGTGATGGTGCTGCTGCTGATGAGTCCAGTTACTCTTCCTCTCCCATGGAGTTTCGTGGATTCAGCCTATCAGATAGAAGTGTGTGTGGTGCTGAGAAGCTACTGTTTACTGTACCTTCTTGTAAGTTTAACTTGTGATACTTACATAAGTGTCTACATTTCAACAGGTGAGTGTTGTCAAGTGAATTAACATATTGCCAAGTAATATCTAGTGAACAAACAAAAAAAGCCTTTCATGTAAAAAAAATTCAGCTCAGCATAAAATAATTCTATTCTCTATTTACAGCAGCAAAAGAATTTTGCATGTCTTAGCAACACCATGGACCGACCACTGGCCAACCATCACTCGCATCCACTGTCAGACTCATGAGCCTATCTCTATCAAATGTTGACATATCAATGTCACTCAAAAGGATCATTATGCAAATGGAAGGAACTATAAATGTAATACAACACTACATTTTATACAGTAACTATATGATACTGTAATTGTTGATAAAATATGTTAGATGTTTAGTGTTTATCAAAGCAGTTTTGGAACATTTTACACAATTTTTGGACCCTGAAACCTAAATAATTCCTTCCATTTAAATCAATTAAACTAGAATTCACAGTTTCATAATTTGAGGAGGCTTTGACACCAAACCTAAAAATTATGGCAATTCCTCTACAATATCAACATGCAGTTCAATCAAAATATGGTGAACTTCCTAAGCAACACCCTTTACCTTCTTGTAACCTAATAATCTATGTCCCTGATACCTGTTCCATTCTGGAACTCCCTCAAGGGGGTGGTGACGAAAATAGTCTCCAAAACTAGTAAACTCCAGTACCACTTCTTAGCCTTAAGTGACTCACCCTTAACAGGCCAATGGCAGAGAGCAGGTCTAGCACAGTGTTTGCAGAGACTCCTACCTAATGTTCCTACTGACTACTTTTACCTAATGCTCCTGTCTAATGTTCTTACCTACTACTTCTATCTAACATTTCTAAAAATGCTACTAACTACTACTACTATCTTTTTCTCCAACCATTCCGCCAAAAGGCAGTGCTAACACATAGTGCTCACAAGAAAAGCTAGAATATAACACCACAAGAAAAGCTAAACTTACAATAAATGAGCTGCATCAGTTAAGTATTGTCAAGTATTATGTGTGACAGTGAGAGATTGTATGTTTGAGGACATGTAGGTGAGGCAGAAAGAAAAGACGCCTACATGGGTCAAAGAAGTTTAACATGACAACCACTGAAATGTTGGCTCATTATGCAGCCATCACTAACCCTCCTGATACACAGGCAGGTAGCAGTGGCAATATAACTCCCTGATCATTTGCTACCTACCAGCTATTAACTACTATCTAATAATCTTTGTAATCAAAACCTTGAAAACATGAATTAAGAGGATCAACTGGTTCCATGTATCAAACTTAGGAAATGTTAAGATGAAGTCTTAAAGGATCTAACATGGTCAAGTTACACATTCAACCTGCAAACTGGCACTTGAATGATGGCTTCCTGATAGTCAGGCATTTACCATTTGTAATCATGACATGAACAACTTAGCCAGACTTCAGGCTCACAGAGGGTAAAGTATAGAAATAATTGTGAATCCAATGTGAGTGTGCTGAATATAGTTCAAAGTCTGCATGAGATAATCTTGATTTCTTTCACTGCATACAATAAACTGAAGAAATATATTGCTAAAGTTAAAGAAAACCGTTAGATACAAAAAGTTAAAATAACAGCCTTACCTTTTATATCCAAATGATCCTCATCATTTTCTAGTAAAAGACAGACATGCACAGGAGTAAAGGAGAGAATGCTTGTTTTAAATGATCAGAAGTACACACACACACACACTATGAAGAAAAAATTACTGCCAGTGCTAATGATATTTCTTAATATAGCTCTATATCAGTTGACAAAATGCAGGGAACTATTCATCAAATGTATGACTGACCATATGATCACAAAGATAATTGTAACAAAAGTTGGTAAAATCTATCAATAAGCTACACATTACAGTCGCACCTGTTCTCATCGAGTTAGTTCTGTCTAATCCACGAGCAAAGATTCCCCCAACTTCTGCATCTGCATCGATCCCAAGGTCTGGATTGCTGCTACTTCTGTAGAAGTAAAAGATTAATGGTACATGAATAAGAACTATTTGATATATCATTAGAAATAAGTGACCATTGCACATATCTCTACTTATTCTGTACGGATGTTTCTCGACTTACGATAGGGTTACGATCCAATAAACCCATCGTAAGTCAAAAATACATCAAATACATTTAATACTGTAATCTAACCTACTGAACATCATAGATTAGCCTGGCCTACTTTAAACATTCCCAGAACACTTACATTAGCTTACAGTTGGTCAAAATCATTTAACACAATGCCGATTTTATAATAAAAAGCTGAATATCTTACCATCATAGTCGAAAAATCATAAGTCAAATCATTGTAAGTTGGGGTCATCTGTATATCATAAATAAATTTATTTCCAGTTCCACAGGTGTAGCAGGTGCAAACAGCCACTCAGTTTATTCGTCCACAACCTAAACCACTGTTTATTGTGCTAAAGTGAAAAACGATTTCAAGCTGACATAAGTCATTCATACTTTTCATTTGTGTACACACCCGATTTGTTGACAGGGATTCAATTAACCACTAACATCTCTACCATCCAATACGAAATAATGACCTTACATGTCAAAAGTGAAAAATCACGTGAAAAATCTAATCAACTTAATCAACTTATCATTTTTATCAATCCATCTCTTTCATAGCATGTCATTTTTCCTTGCATCTCTGTCTATATCATACATATTTTTGACTATAACATCTTAATGGATTTTCATTCATGCCTTCTTCTTATGATTTTTTTTCTGACCAATTCTTTGTCACCAACAATAATTGTTATATCCTCCTACATTACATATGTTATCTACAGCTCATATTTTCAACCTATTCAAACAAAAATAAATGCGGGAAACAGCAATCAAGTATGAAAAAATATTCATCACACACACAAGATCAAAGACAAGAACTTGTGCAATTTACATTTAAAATTCTTCCTATTCATCAGACCTCTCAGCAAATATGATTCTTCTTAATTGCATGAGCCTACTCTCAACTTAAGGTATTCAAATATCATCTTGACTATCATCATTCTAACACAAAATATCTTTAGAAATTACTTCCCCTCTATTCAATCTGATGTTCCTGTTTGACAGTGTACCTTTTCCAAAGGCTATCTCTAAGACAGAAATCATGCTTTGCTTATATCAATTTTCTGCATTCTTCTATACACATAATCAAAGTCACTTATAATTCTATTCAACACTTCATCTAATTTCATTAACTTCTTCAATGCTTTACATCATATGACTTACAAGGGAACTTCTCCATGTGTCATAGGGTTTTTTCCAATTACATTTAAACATTTGCACATAGCATGAAAATTGATAAGCAGTGAAAGGGTTAAAGAACAGAACTATCAGCCAACAAAAACTTAGAAAACTTTCTGTTCCAACATGCCACTGCTCAACAATGCTATCAAGCCCACCTCATTCTCATCTCAATTCCCCATCTACATAAACAGTAAACAACCATCAAGGTGCATTATACAGCCTCGATACACTGCCACACTGTGTTCACTCATACCTTCATTTTACTCTTGTATGAGCAGTACATCTATTACAAAAGATCTTACCATACATACTTTGAAATTTTCCATGCAGAAAACATCAAACCATCCCATACTGCTTTATCAAGAATATTACCACAGGCCTTTCCTGAACCTATTAATGACTGACGTGCTTTCTTTTTTGCTAAAGCTTTCTATGCTACCTGCCGAACTGTAGAGAGGGTCTGGAAAGGGGCAGTAAAGGCAGTATCAAAATTAAGAGAAGTGAGTTACATCTTGGAAGAGAGAAGAGTGAGAGGTGAACTGTTTACAACTTTTCAAATTTTAAAATAGACTGATGAAATAGACAGTAAACATTTCTTCAAGAGCTGTAAAGAAATAGCAACCAGGACATTATGAAATTATGCAGAATTTTGTCAAAAAAAGATGCAAACAAGTATTCTATAGTATAACAGTGGTCGGTGAATAAAATAAGATGACTAAGGACAAACCATTCGGAGAGCATAAATATCTAAGAAATTGTATGATAATAGAGAATGTTCAAAAGCTGGGCCCCACCTGAGTAAATCTCCTTCCCCCTAGAGAACAAAAAGGTAATTTCAAAAGGAAAGATCTATCAATCTATATCTCTGACACCTGTTCCCACCTGGAACTCCCTCAAGGGGGTGGCCATAGCAACAGAGTTTCCATAACTAGTGAACTCCAGTGCCACTTCTTGGCCTTTAGTACCTCACCTTTAACAGACCACTAGCAGAAGGCAATTCTAGTGCAGTGTTTCCAAAGGCTCCAACCTAATGTTCCTAATGACTACTTCTACCTAATGCCATCTACCTATCAATATCTCTGATGCCTGTCCCAACTGGAACTCCCTCAAAGGGGTGACCATGGCAACAGAGTCTCCATAACTAAAGTACTCTAATGCCACTTCTTAGCCTTTAGTGCCTCACCCCTAACATGTCGCTGGCATAGGGCAAGTCTAGCACAGTGTTTGCAGAGGCTCCAACTTAATGTTTCTTATGAATACTTCTATCTAATGCTCCTACCTACCATTTCTACCTAAAGTTTCTACTTAAATGTTCCTACCTACTACTTCTATTTACCTACTACTTCTATCTACTGCTCCTACCATCTTGCCAAAAGGAAGGGCTAGCACATAGTGCTCACCCCAGGAAAATCTACAGTTACAAAGAATGAACTGTGTGAGTTAAAGTTTGGTTATAATGACAAGGAGAGATTGTATGCTTGTGGAAAGAATGCCAATGGTCCACAAGTTAGTGAGGCAGAAAGAATAAACAGCTACCTGGTCAGAGGAGTGCAACTTGACAACCACTAAACTGCTGGCTCACTAAGCAGATGTTACTAACCCTCTTGATACCCAGTTGGGTAATACTGGTAATGTTCCTGGCTAATGTTCCTAAATACTACTTCTACCTGTTATACCTCAAACTCCATCTAAATGTTTCTAACTACTACTTCTATCTACTGCTCCAACCATTTTGTTAAAAGGACAGGCTAGCATGTAGTGCTCAACATAAGAAAATCTAGAGTTACGAAAAATGAGCTGTGTGAGTTAAGTGTTGACAAGTGTTATGTATGACAAGGAGAGATTGTAGGTGTACAGACAGAAAGCCAGTAGTTCATGTGTGGGTGAGGCAGAAAGAAAAGACAACTATCTGGGTCACAGGAGTGCAACTTGACAACCAATTAAGCACTGGCTTACTACGTAGCCATCACTATCCCTTCTGATATCCAGTAGGGTAGTACTGGTAATAGACCTCCCTCATTGTTTGAAAGATATGATTTAGAATTAAAGCACAAGTGGACAATTTACCAAATTCAAAAAAGAAAAAAAAATGTCATTAAGGTATTGGAGCAGCTGGCTTTGGTTGTCTGCAGATGAACTTCCAGAGAAGTAACGGGCATACCCTTTCTCCCACTGAAGGTTCTTTTCTTTGGCAAAACTCACAGTGCAGCACCAACTAGCAGTCTGCCTCACATTCTCAAACTCCATACTCTCCTTCATTCAAAGAATGATACTTTCTCATCTCTCCATATGGCATTTTCAAATTTCTTTATTCTTCACTGAATCCCTTTTCTCTTTTTGTTGGTACTGTGCCAGAGCCCCTTTCTTCAAGGCTCCTAGTGTTACCCCATGACCTCATTTCCAGGGGTTCCTACAGCCTGAACACTCCTTCAAAGCAAGAAGTTATTTGATGAGACTGTAATCTGTTTTGTAAACTGACGATGATACAGCCTTACTAAAAGAAACTCTCAACTAGCAGTATATTCCAAAGTAGGCGAGTCTAGTAACAGCTCCCATCACTTTTTTCTTATCATATTACTATACTTTGTCGCTGTCTTCCGCATTAGTGAGGTAGAGCAAGGAAACAGACGAAAGAATGGCCCAACCCACCCACATACACATGTATATACATACACGTCCACACA
>JAUUDZ010034706.1:0-10903 GCA_032361705.1 Panulirus versicolor
TTATACTTGATGGCCGTGCCCGGGCTTACCAACACCCTCGTCATTATTTGTGTCACCTGCTACACACATGATGCTCCTCAACCATAGTCAGTCTTTCTAACTTTTACCTTTTATGTCTTTCAGGTAAGGTGGCGCCCCCCATCATCGTGTGGTTGTAAGTTAAATAATTTCTTGTAGTCGACGTTATATATAGTAACATGTACGATGACTCAATGAACTAAAGGTAGGGGACCCGTCCTCCTCAGTAATGGGAGTCATTCTTAGAACAGTCAAGGTTGCGTTTGCCAAGACTGGTATAATCACTCCAAGGTCAGTTTAGGTTGAGCAACTCACATTTACACCAGTCGTTCGGTGTTACGATAGTTCCCTCTCAACCTTGCAAGGATGCAGTGTACTTTGATATTACTCAGACTGTTCTAAAAGCATACTTTTTTTTACACTACTCTTGGTTGGGCAGCTTCTCGAATTAGTGAAGGTTGGTCCACCACAACTATGACAGTTCCTGTAATACCACTTCGGGTCATTACAGTTTTTCCCTGAGACCTCTCAAGTATGTCGAGTCCCTCTGACAACACTTGAGGTTGGGACAGTTCCCTGAAACACCATTCAAAGCGAAGATGTAGGTTTCCTGCAGGATGGAAGAAGGTATCTGAGTCCAAGTAGTACCTGCACGAGAGTACGAACTGCATACATGTGGGATCCGCTCCTACCCGAAGCAGGTGCTTCAAGCGTCGCTCAGGTTGTTCTGGCTGGCTGGTGCTGTTCCTCAGCTTCGGTACGAGTGTTTACCCTCTTGAGGGCTTTCCTTAATCCTCCACCGCATCTTCCCCTCCGGCCCACTTGACACTGAAGGGGAGAAATCCATAAGTGAGTATGAAGAGGGAGGAGTTGAACGGCCAGTGAAGGACAAAGCAAAGGGAGTGGTTGGCATTATAGAGGATCAGTGGTGGTGGCAGGCGAAGAGAGAAAAAAGTAACTCAGGAGAACAGCGATTGCAGCAGTACCTGCAGCAAATATGGTTTGTATATGTTGACGTTGATGGTGGTGGTGAGAGGAAGGAAGACGTTGAGAACGTGGGGTGAAGTCGGTAATAGAGGATTTCTGTGGACGAAGAGGAGCCACTGACAGAAGTAAAGGAACGGAACAGGTGATGTGTCCTGCAGGACCAGGTGCTGTTCCTGAGGACAACACTCCTGTCTAAGCTCTTATCCGTCTGCAACTGATCGGCAATATCTTCAGATAAATCGCTTCAAATTAACAATAAGAATTACGTGTTCAGCTCATCCGTCCTCAACACATCGAAAACGGTCATACGTCTGACTTTTCTATCATAGAAAATCAATTATGAATTATATGTTGAGGTTAGAATTGTATGTATGACTGACTTGGTTGTATGTCCGTTCGCATGTAAACATGCACTAGTAACAATATGGGTTTCCGTCATTAGTTTTCATTGAAGGCAAGCGACTACATATTCAGTTTATAGCTGAATACTTTGGTCCCAATTCATTCTTGGTAAAGTTGAAAAGATGATGATCAGTCGGAGCCGTGCGTGTGTGTGTGTGTGTGTGTGTGTGTCATTCCTACCATCAAGGAAGGTATATTAAGGGTAACTGGCTGACTCATGCCCACTTTGTTAAGGGCACTGTGGAGTACATCACGAGTGATGAGCTGTGTAATGATCAGCCCATTGCTATGTATATTTTATTGTTTACCTATATCATCATTATATTCATCAAAGTTGATGAGACAACTCTCTATTCATCACCATCTGTCGATGATGAAGACTTCTGACTCAAGGTGCGATCATGCGTCAGTGATGACCCGTTTCACTCACCGGGTTGATGAGTTCATCACGACGCATCAGAGGCCTGATATGTAGTTCCTCTCGACTGAGAACTTAAGTGATACCTCTTCCATTGGTCAGGTGATCAAGACTTGCCACTGCACAAGAGGAACTATCCAAATGAAAATCCCGTGTACAGAGAACAGACCACCGGTACAAGTGGCAATACTGCAGGACATAGAGGCATCCGGAACGGTGAGGATAGACAGACGGACCAGCTAGTCACCAGGGTCTTGGTGTCCATCGTCTTCACACCAGTCTTCTTCCTCTTCTACCTCTTCTTCTTCTTCTTGTTCTTCTTCTTCTTCTCTCTGTTTCTCCTTTTTTTTGTCTTCATTCTCATCATCTTCTTGCATATCTTTTTTTTCTTGTGCCTCTTTTTCTTTTTCTTCTTCCTCTTCTTTCATTTTCTTTTCATTTTGGCCACGACTGGCACTCTCATCATGGAGGAGGTGGCATCTGTCTGTGGGGGCTGACCAGCTGAGGGCTGGTGTCTCTGGCTGCTGGAAAATGCGTCAAGAACTAATGGAATTTATGCAGATGAAGTACATTAGAGGGAGAGCGGCACGAACCCACGGGAAGACTAATGCTTCGGTCCCACACGAGGAACATAGTGAAGAGTTGCAGCCTCTTGTACTAACCATCACGTCTGACGTGCCAGAAAAACTTTGTGCTCCATTGACAGATATTGACACCATATTTACATGTGCTCTTCGTTGCAAAACTTTTAGAAGAATAACTGATGCCTATAACACCGATATATACCGGCAGGAAATACATCACATATTGATGAAAAAAAGAAATGTGTAGAATCACAAAATAAACTAGAATCATTATTCCGGTTAATTTCGCATAACTTGGCGGCGTAATTACTAATGTTATGGATCACTTACTCTCGAGACCAGAAATCTAGTGAAGACTAAACTGATTTAGAATTTGCCAAAAGATTCACCAGATGTGATTCTATTTCAACTCGCCAAGTGATTCTCCAAATATCGTATGGAGTTTGTCTGAGCAAGACTCAGGTTACGTCAGCTACGGCTTCTCCCATCGAAGTCAGATCCCTATGAACAGCTGCGATGGCCACCGTCTCATGCACCACTGCCACCCTCACTGCCTAGCACTGCCTCAAATTCCAGGCCTGACACAGAGCCTGACTGACACAGGGTCATCATCTTATTATCTTTTGAAGACTGACAACTTAGGAAAAAACTCTTAATGATATTCAAGTGAGGATAATTATTCACATGTGTGGCCATAACCCATCCTGCTACACCCCTTGGCTGTCTTAGGTTTATTACCTTAGGCACGCGAGCAACTCCTCCATCAGTCGTGTGGGTGGTGAATTACTAGGTCCTGGCGGTTCACAGGTCAGTGATGAAGCTTGTAGCAGCGTGTAGCTAGCCGGTGGGGGGCGGCATGGCTGTGAAATAGGATGCTAAGTGTCTCCTGCGCGGTTGCTTGTGCCGGTAACCTCTCAGATGCCTGGGCTGAGTGGAAGTATTGTCTGCAAACTGAGACAAGATGCAGGAGTGGCATTTGTTGCACTTAACACAAGCCCTTGTCCTCATAGGGTCAGCTGCCTGACTGTAGGTTCTCTAGTCTCTTGGTGATCCAAACAGAGACATGGGCTACATTTCGCACCCCCAGGCCCTGTGCCTCCTTATGATGAAGAGCGAGTGTTCTTACAAAGATTCCTAGCGTAAGGAACAGCTCATGAGAGTCAGCCGTGTTGTTTTTGGGCCACGTCACCCTGAGCAGTCAAGAGCACAGCCAACATTTTAAGTCTTTATTATGTCGTATTTTTTGGACAGAAGCGATAGAGACAGAATGAGAAAGGTCAGATCCAAGTGTATATCTTACAACACTATGATCACCACATCCACGTGGACACGGCTCTCGCCGGCACACATCACCTGCTACGACGTGTCTTATCACACGATATCTTCAATAAGAGTAATTTCCCACCTCCGCGATATGTCGTCCTTTTGATGACTGAGAATATAAACTTGTGTTAAGGTCTGTAAATATAATCAAATGATCCGCTCGTCTGCCTCTGTCTGGAACGAAAAATCCGAGTGGACTCACATCAACACCAAGCAGGAGCTGATGTGTCACCCAGTAGCATTTTGCAAGTGGAGGTGATAATAAATTACCAAGAATCTGGTCTGTTTCATGAGATTTAGATCCAAGTTTGATAAAACGAGAGCTCCCGAGACTGTTACAAGGCGCTTGGTCCACACATAGTACAGTACAGTACAGGGTACTGTTGGACAATTTTGTTATCCTCCTCACTAATCACAGTTTACAATCATATTACAGCGATGTCATGCATTACTGTACTAGACCAGGCTATGTGACGTTTTTCTGACGACACACTACGTATTTTGTTTAGATAAAGTAGGTGAGTAAACTGGTACATACACATACGAATATACAGATGTAATTCTCTCTGAGAGATCTTGCTTTTACTTCATCATTCTTATTAAAAGAGACGCTTGACTCAGGGGCCAAGTAGAGACCGTCTCCCGGGAGCTGGTGTTAACGTACATGGCTTCTCTGTGGCCACTTTAGTCTTTTCCCAGACGTTTAGCTCCACAGCTCATGCGTTAGGTAGGACACGTTAGCTAGAACAGGACACAGATAATGACACCCGCGATAATGACACCCGCTAGACGGCAGAGTACCTGTCAAGACTCTGTAAACGGATCTGGGAAGAGGTCTCGGACGGTTAACGGTGAAGGCTGGTGATAGTGAGTGTCACGTGTGGTGCATCGCCTCAGAGGATCCATGATTACCAGACTCGGCAACAACTAATAAGGATGAGCTATATCAGAAGACACACTTCCCCATCACTCGTTCTCTCTTAACCTGAAAATATTACTGAATATAATTCATAACATATATATGATCATGTCATCAGGATCTAGTGACGAGATGCTATATGTTGATATAAAAAGTCCGTTCTGGTCACCAGACCTCCATATAACCCTCCAACCTCGTTACTGGAATAATAATTGTTTACAATCATCTCTGACCAGTCATGCTTGTCATCTGAGTTTTACACTATACTTCTTGGTCATCCATGTGAGCCACGGTCATTTGGAAATGACTCTTTTTGTGCTGACTCGACTGTGACCTCCAGTGATAGGTCATGTATGCAAACCAAAGGCATGTGGCGGTGTTGCCCCGTGTCCCATGCCTGTCGTGACCTCCAGAGCTGGGTAATGTGTGTGGCATCCATGTTCATTTGACAGCCATCCCTGGCCTGCTCTACATGACCTTCAGTATCGGGTTGTGTTTTGTAACGGCCAAGGTAATGCGGGTCGTGACCCATATTATTCACAGAGCCTGTTGTATGTTACCTGAACTTCTGAAAGCTTGTGACGTGAGGATGTTGAGCCTTGTACTTATAGAACGTTTTTGAAAGTGTTTATGTCAGTGTTTGTCATTATCTAATTACTTACACCTATAGAGCTGATGCTTGTTTACTAGAATTCTTCTGCGTGTCTCGTTCCTGTGTGTTACTTGCTTTGTGTGCTGAATTAACCTCAAGATATTTGGGACAACAATTAGTGGGGTCTCGAGGAAAACCAGTGCTATAGGGGAGGTTATGGCGTGTTCTCGTTCTATCTTAAATCATTATATTAACTACAATTAAACTGTTAGCTTCAGGGATGAACTCTGCGTGCCAAAACGCATCATTTAATTGCTGACTAAGAATTTTGTTGGTTTAGTTTGTTCTTATCTACAAAAGGCAAATAAGGTTGAAGTATCATCTCGCCTGTCGCTGTAGATGTGAATCACATCAGCGGAACCTCCTCGTATGTAACACAAGAACCGCGCGCTTTCTTAATAAGAGATGGTCCCCGTGATACCTCCTAGGCTAGTTGCTCTCTCTCTCTCCCTCCCTCTCTCTCTCTCTCTCTCTCTCTCTCTCCACTAGACAGTAATTGAGATTCTAATGATAGAACGGCGGTAGAAGCAGATCTTAATGTTTTTTAAGGCATAGAACTGTCAGTCAGTTACCTTAATTCACCTGATTAAAAAAGTAACCCTAATTACTTTTTTATATAGTGACCGACATGTGACGGGTAAAACTTGCCTCAGTTATGGCCGTCTGGGATGAAAGGAATACAAGAAAAGAAAAAAGTGAAGAATTTACTCAGAACTCCATAAGTATTTGTTGGTCTGACTTTTAAATGTAGAAAGTTATGGGAAGTAAGGAATAAGAAGAGCATCATGACTGTCGATCTTCGTGTAGCTGGTCTCCTCATAGACAGTAAGGGAAGCAGCAGCCAGGCGTAAACCATGAGTTTAAGCTTTGGTGATAGAAACACGCAACAGCTCATGAGTGCGGTAGCTAAAGTAATGCCTATAGAATGGGAAGATGGAAAGGAGATTACGGCAGCCAGAGAAAAATGGCTGGGGAGAGCTGAAGCCTGGAGAATTGATGAGACAGATGGCTGTTTATATCACTGAAATATATAGTTATTACTACTTAATGTAATAATTTCTTATGGTCTTGAAAAGACCTGTACGTTTTTTAACTAATTTTGGGCCTGAGTTCATGCAACTACTGAATTCTTAGAAAAGAATTTTGATAGAGATAACTGTAATCTCGTAGCTCCATCTGTTCGTAAGACCAGTTGCTTAAAATGCTGTTCAAATTCGAGTGAGGGGTTGGGAGTGTGGAGTGTGGAGTGAGGGTTGGGAGTGTGGAGTGTGGAGTTGGGAATGTGGAGTGTGGAGTGAGGGATTGGGAGTGTGGAATGAGGGGTTGGGAGTGTGGAGTGGGGAGTGAGGGGTTGGGAGTGTGGAGTGGGGAGTGAAATGAAAGTTTTCTGGTGATATTTTCAAGAAATGCAAAGCTAGGAAACGGCACAGCAAAGGAATAGGAGGGAGAATGCCACAGGTCGGGAATAGGAGGGGTGAATTGCTCAGCTGGGACAGCACAGGCAGAGTGAAACTGCTATCAGTTTCTTGTAATATAAGTTGCCTCCATAGGAGGAGCTTAGAAAATGGAGATGTGAGAAGCATTAGGAACTTTAGTCTTCTACATTACTGTCGGACCACCAACTTCTGCACGACGTTATAGATATTGCTTACATGAGGCAGCAAGGGCCTAACATTGCCGCTGCCTTTTCATCGCTGACACTCACCTAATATATATGTGAGAGCTTCCGTTCTGTTGTTTAATGCACGACACCTTTCTATAGACGTCTGACTTAGTGTCAGTTGTCAGCGCCTAGGACGTGAAGAAAGCGTCTGGCGTAATGCAACACGACTCTTTCCGACACACTGACTCATGTTGACGTCTTTATAGGATAATTCCGAATGTTTGCCATGCCTGTATGTTATCCCTCTAATACCCCAAACACAAGACGTTGTCATTGTTATTTTGGGAACACTGGGTCGTGATACAGCCTCATCATATTACACTGCCCCACTCACTATAATCAGCGTTTGTGGTCCTGCTATTGTGAAAGCTAATTACTCGTTCTTTTGCAGAAAATGATAGTCTCAATGCGAGTGCCTGAATATTTCGTATATTGAATTCTGAGTTGAGATGATTAACTGACATTCAGTATCCTCTTCAAGTTCGCTTGTCTTTTTTTATCAATAAACTCAGTACAAAACCAGCGTCAAAGACTGCAGGAGCATCAGCTCAACGCAACTCTCACATAGAAGTAGTGACAGACAGTTTTTACGTGTCAGGAGGTTGTCAGGCGTCACAACCAGCTCTGGTATGTCTCTTATCCCTCCGCCCGTGTCCTGGTCCTCCCGTCGCCCGGGTCCTGGTCCTCCCGCGCCCCACCCGGGTCCTGGTCCTCCTGCCGCCCGGGTCCTGGTTCTCCCGCACCCCGCCCAGGTCCTGTTTTTATCAGAAGACTTCTAGCGTTTGAAGTTGCTGGCCACAATCTATGTA
This sequence comes from Panulirus versicolor, assembly GCA_032361705.1. NCBI lineage: Eukaryota > Metazoa > Arthropoda > Malacostraca > Decapoda > Palinuridae > Panulirus > Panulirus versicolor. Next base: position 7,776 of record JAUUDZ010034706.1, read on the forward strand.
GTGGTAGCGTCAGCCGCGAGGATCAGGCTGCTACTGCTGACCTCATTTGGAGCCTGACCGTCCTGGCTACTGTAGCGTGCGTGACAGACAGCCTCCCGACCACTGCTTACTAACACTAACATGACATACTCTTCACTTCGTTAAAACAACAGTCATGTTGAAAGTAAACTAAACAGGGAGTGACGACCCTGGTGTCTCCCATGTACGGTCAGGAACTTAAGATCAAGTTGTTTCTCTTCATCCCTGGATACGATGACAACCCTAGACTGTGATGAGTTAGGTTATCGTACTCAAGGGTTGAGTTGTCGTATCCAAGGAGCTGAGTCGTCGTACTCAGTTATATATTCGTCTCGGGGGGAGGGGGGGGCTATATGTCGTACTCAAAGGGCCTCAGGATGTCAGTCGCCCCATGTTAATGATCAGGAACTAAATGCGTCTCTATATTACCAGCGTGGTGGCGATCATGGAGGCTGATTGTCACGGTGCTGTGTTTATTGCGGAAAGAAGACGTGACACAGCATTTGTCCCACTTGCTGGCTAGAGGGAGGTACATCCAGGGCCATGGGTGCTGCACAGACGGAAGGGGGTCAGCTAGGGTCGTGCAAGCTGTCGTTCGACTAGTCCATAAAGATGAGTCTTGTGGCGGCCGCGGAGCACCGCTTGCCGGGGCACCACCTCAACCAACACCATCCCACAACACGTTCCTCGACCGATGTTGATCTTCTCTCAATTAACCACTACATCTCTTCTTGGTTCCTAGACGAAAGCCCATTATCCTCCCTTCGCCGGGGCTTGCTACATCCCGTGTCTTTCGAGATCACTGATGAAGGATACATCTCCTTTGTAGACTACATCCCCCTGTATGGACTGATCCCCCGAGGTCGAATGAAATAGCAAGGATGTTGGTGGGTTTCAGGCGAAGTTTAGAAACTGAGATGTTGTTACCTGACTGCCGCAAGGACGGCTTTTGCTGACTCCAGTTCGTAGCCTCGGGCACGTCATCCATTGGAAAATATCTAACTCCTCAAAACATTGGGTTTTTTCTGTTAAAATCACGAAGAACAGAAGTGATAGAATCTCCAGTTTCTTAGATGAATTGATGCTGGCGATCCGTACGACCCGAAGCTGTTCGACACAAGTGGGCAATGCCATCACACATTGTGGACCCAGGGTGGGTCACCACAGATTGTGGACCTGGAATGGGCCATCACAGGAGGTGGATCTTCGGTGGGCCTCCAGAAGAGGTGGACCCGGGGTGGACCATCACTGGTGTTAGACCCGGGGCGAAATATCACGGTGGCGGTGGACAGGAGAGGCCCAGGGGATGAACCCAGTGCACACCTGTGATTACACGTTCCATATATGATGGAAGAGGTATGCAGCATGTGATGACAGCATCATTATGTATGGAAATTAATGCATAATCACTATTGATTCCAGTGGTGACTGGCGGCGTGCAGAATTTGTAAGTGGTTTGATGGTGGGAAGAGCTGAGGGCCTTTTGTTTGCCAACTGTTTGGTCGTGTTGTATGGTAGTACCTGTATCACAAACATCTGCACAAAACCTTGTTGCTTTTGTTGTAAAACTCGTCAGGAGAGACGTGATGCCATGCCCGGTACAGCACGCCTGGCGGGACCCATTGTCACTTTGTTTATGACTTCAGACAGACAAACATAACCGGTTCTAAAGTCATGTCAGACACTTGACAACAGATAATGGCGCCCGAGAAGTACCTCTCGCTGTCGACCATATTCTCAAGCTCTTCCGGTAAGGTGACCTCCCGACACTTACCAGCCACATGTTTTTCGAACAAAATCTAATTTAAGAAGTTGTGCTACTTTGTGACTCATCTGTGGTGTGCAAGATAACTGATAATAAGTAACAAGATTCCTTATATTTCTATATTCAATATCAATAGTCTAGACTTATAAAATCAAAATCATTACAGTGGATCAGAGGTTGACCTACAAAGTGGAATAGACATAAAAAACTACGTTCAAGGCATCTCACACCTATAAACAGAGGAGCTGGGAAGGACTCGTTCGTATACGTGGAAGTGTTTAAGTATTGCAACTGTTTCAGAACTCATAGAAAAATGCCACATGAGGAGGGACGCGCATTTGAAGAGACTTCACGAAACACGAGTTGCCCGAATGGATAACGGGCGGATACGTCACCGAGATCGACCCTCAGAAAGACCATTATACAGGTGGAATGACAGAATGCAACGCATGATAGAAACAAGAGAAAGAAGAGTGGGTAAGACAGAAGACGAAGAACCATACGAGGAACTGCAAAGTGTGGAGCATCTCAGGGAGGCTCGGTGCAAGACTGGCGCGAGAGTGAGCACCAGGCATGAAGTTGTTAACCTTCAGATCATTTTTCTTTTCTCCTGTTATCTTTCAGTACATCAAACAGCAACTAGCGAGAACTCGTCAAACGTTTTGCTGCGTCGGAAGCCAACTTAACGTTCGGGAACTTTCCCTTCTCTGTTGCGTAAGGAGGAGCAGTGGCCTCAGGACTCGGCCTGTTCATACCGTCTTTGTCAGGGTAGATCCTGACGTGAGGCAGACTCGCTGGGACGCGCTCTGGCTGGCTGTGTTATCTGCAGCAGGGCCTCACTCGCCGTACCCCATTACCTCGCATATCTCAGGAGGCGCGAGCGGGGGGTTGCCCACCTACCGCATCGACGCTGTTCCTAAAAGATATATCATGAAATTGATGACACCTCAAGTATGGCTAATGTGGTGGCATTTTGATAGACGAAGTTTCTCTAAAGCATAGTATATACAGTGTGTTGTATAGATGCGTCAGTGCCGGAGAGGCTGCAGTAGGTAGCTTGAGTGACGATGGCAGGCGCTACTGATGGTGTTCGCTGCCAAGACGCTTGACGCCAGCTGTCGCCTGGTGACCTCCAGGCTAATGACGGAGGTGCGCGGGACCTACCTCTGCTGCCCACCCCAGGTTGTTGTTGTTGTTGTTGTTGTCGCGATCATTGAGGCGATGGCCAGCTGGAGCCACCCTCATGGTTATGGTACATACCTTTTTTTTTTAACTGAGACGGGACGAGCAGCTGAGGCCCTAATCAAGGCCTTCCCATTAACGCTATATATATATATATATATAT
>JAUUDZ010034728.1:0-10903 GCA_032361705.1 Panulirus versicolor
CCCCCCCTCTCTCTCTCTCTCTCTCTCTCTCTCTCCACACACAAAACGTCTCGCGAAGATCCCCCACACACCGTCGTCGTAGTACTCGGGTATGCGACAACATTAGATAGAGACACACATACCGTCCATAACCTCCTGTACCATGATCATTTTTGTTTTCTTCATATTCATCCAAAGTACACGACGCCATCCTGGTCGAAGTTGTAAGCGTCGGCACCAACATGTTCGTTTTCAGTGAGCGATCCCCCCCCATCTGCCCCAGTCTCCCCGTCCGTCGTATAATAAGGCGAGGCGTAAAAAGGAAGAAAATCACCATTCGCATTTTTCTGGAGGCAAAGACTTCCAGAAACCCGACGGCCAGGGAACTTCGCCAGGAAAATAACACTGCGACTCAAAGTTTCCATGAAGGGAAATGTTTCCGCCGCCTTTGTTAAACGATATATCGACTCCTGGTGTAATATCTTTTTTTTCTCTCGCCAGAAATACCTTTTAAGTTTGAAAACTGTGTCGTACAATATCTATTCTTTTTTTTTTTTTGGTGTGTGTAGCTAGACGCTTTTCTCGACTGAGCGCGGTAGCGTAAGGACCTAACGAACAATGGCATCGTTAGCACACATACCATTCCTTGAAGTTACATACATCAAAACCAGAGCCACATCGATCCAATTCGTTCCATCCCGTGCACGCCTCTCACCCTCCTGAATGTTCAGACCCCCAATATCCAAAAAGCCTCCTTCACTCCATCCTTCTTACCGCTCTCCCGCCTCCTCCTTCCTCCCTCCACCTCTGATCAACGCACCCTCTTGGTCAGTCCTTCCTTCACTCATCCTCAGAGGTCCAGACCACTCCAGCAAACCCTGGCTGGTCCTCTCACTCAGACTTGGCTATCTACAAACGCCCTCCGACGGGATCAATCACGTCCACGCCACAGGTCGTCGTTCCTCAGCCATCAACCCTTTTTGCAGCAGTCAATCAGTCAGTCTATTGCCTCCCGCAAGGGGTATGACGATTCGAGGGTCAGCACAAAAGGCCAGGTTATCTTAATTAAGGGTTGTACTGTCGTGCTCAAGGGGTTAAAGTAAGGCACTTTCCGGAGGGAGAGAAGAGAAAGTGTCACTTTGTCGAAGTGCGGCTGCCGGCGGGGCTGACGTACCCATTTATTGCCTCCCCCACACGCCAGCCTCCGCACCCACCCTCCGGCAGGCAGGGAGGAAGGAATACGTGGAGGTAAAGTCAGGTGATTATGTAGGAGTATCAGAACGTGGGCGGCACAAGCCCTCGACAAATGACCACTGACCTTTGATCTCCTATCCCTGACCCTCCTTTGACCACAGAGGTCAATACTGAACGTTATAAGAGTGGGAATGTCGCCATTCGTGTCCCAGGCCAACAACTAACCCACACCAATCAACCCACAAACCCCTGACATACCAATTCTATTTTCAACATAATGAAAACCTTAATAACACACGACCAGTCATGATATAGAACATACGGCGAACAACGTTCCTTAACTTGCTAAATATTCGTTCGCCGCCTCCATTTACGTGTCATTAGCCTAGATCTTTGTAAATTCACTACGTTTAAGGCTGTGGCGATCATCACTTCACACGCTCCCTGGGTTATCTGCCAAGGAGGTTCGTCACGTGAAGTGGGTACGTCAGTAAATGGCCTTGTTGGGGGAACCACGCACTCTGCAATGTATGCACACGCGGGAAAGGCTGGGCGCACAGCCCTATGCCTCCTGCCTGAGGTACGCTCATGAAGTGATGTCAAGTTATACCATCAACTAAACCTTTACGCTGGTGGTGGTGGAGGCTGCCTTTCCCCAGAGCTCTGACTGTGACCAAGTTGTGGTACAAAGAAAAAAAAAAGTGGTCCATCAAGCTGTTTGTTGCTGTATCATTATTGCATTACTTGCAGCCCCCGGCGGCAGGTTTGGTACACTCAGACGAAGGTTGGCCATGTATGTCTCTTGAGCCTGGGGAAGACTAGGGGTCGTCCTAGACGTTCCTCATACGAGCCAGGGAGGAGGGGGGATGTAGTAGGATCAATAGGCGCGGGTGGACCTTGTGTTCCCTGCAAAGTCTCTGCCTGTCTCTGTACGTAAGGTTAAGGGCCTAGCCTTTCATTCAGTCTTTCCCCCATGTCGGGGTATATCTCCCTCTCGTGTGTTAATGTGGGTAGAGGTCTAGGGGCTGTCATCCCCGCCAGATCATTTTCTGAAGCGAAATGACGCGTTCTAACAATCTGTTATCGAGCCCGATAGCCCCGCGCAACCCAACCTCCAGAGAGGCTAACAGGCAACCTCAAGCACCTGGGTCGTCCTTGTGCGCCAACGCTCACAGGATGAGCAATGGGGATGCGCAACAAATCGGTGTGTGTGTGTGTGTGTGTGTGTGTGTGTGTGTGTGTGTGTGTGTGTGTGTTTTATCGGCAAACATCAAATCAAATCAATCATCTCGCACAGCCGGCTGAGGTCGCCACTGCTGTGCCGTCATACATACTGGCTTCGCTGGCCTCCCCATCTACACCCCTAATCACACCTCTAAACCTCTACTATCTTCAACTACTATTTCAGGACTCTTCCTTTCCCTGTATTGATGCTTTTCCTTAGACCCGCCCACGTGATCCTCCAACCCGTAAGCGTGAGGATCCAGCGGCCAGGAGCATATATGAAAAAAAAACCTCACTCATGGCGCGGCGCGTGCCTGCTTGCTTGCGTGCGTCCGTCAGTCAGTCAATCCCCGGGAGTTGTTAACTCTTTGATCACGCTCGCCCGTCGTTCCGAATGTGTCAAGTTCCCTGCTCGGGCCCTGGGGAGAGTCGCCTGGCACGCCCACGGCGGCGACATGAAAGTTGGGAAAAAAAAGAGCCCGGAGGAGGATAAGAGAGGTAGGGGACGCCTCCGTCTGGGGCGTGGGAGGGACAGTCGAAGGGCAAGGGGAGAAAAACGGAAGGCGTGAGATGAAGAGCTGGGAGGGGAGCGTTCAGGGTGGGGGAACGTGGGAGGGGGAAGCTCAAGGTGGGGGAACATGGGAGGGGTAAGTTCAGGGTGGGGGAACGAGGGAGGGGGTAAGTTCAGGGTCGGGGAACGTGGGAAGGAGGTTCATAAGGATGGTAGGGAAGGAGTTGGGTAGCCTACCTCACCCACAGTGTAGCAACCAACAACACAGGTAAGGCACACCACATCAACGGAGCGACAACCCTGGACACCACACCCACTGTGGGGGGGAGTAGGAGCGGCTACCACACAGCTCCTGCACCCGTTGTGGTGACAGGCACACCATGAGCACACGTCAGTGCAGGTGTGATTACAACACAGGCATACCACTTAGGGACATATTGTAGTGATGCACATGTACACCTGCACCCAGTAAGGTGCTGCGGTAGGTAGGACGAACATTACAACCACACCCAGAACTACATCATAACTGCAGAGCAACAAGACCCACAATATAACTACACTACAGCCACAAGGGAGGTAGCAGCGTGTGGCGCCAGCAGAGTAACACCACAGCCACAGGGGGAGGGTGAGCATGCACTGCTTGGAGGAAGGAAGGGTTGTCAGTTCAGGCTCACCTCTGGCCGACTCGCCCATCACCACCACACCACTCCCGTTCACCACAAGCATCACCAAGTAACAGGTTACTACTCTTTCACCCATCACTAACAACCCTCCCTCTCTTTTTGCTAGACTGAGAGAGGCCTCCAAATTTAAGGAACGACTTGAGGGATAAGAGTGAGAAAGAACTGAGAGTTCCAACAAAGACCCTGTATCTCAAGGCTGACACCTGGACTCAGGGCATGGAGGAAGGCCCTGACGTCAGTGCAGTGTCTGAGGAAGACACTCATCTGACGTCAAGGAGGACTTCCACCTCTTACACCAAGTTCACGTAACCTGTTGCTGGAACCTTAAGGTTGTTCTTGCTCAGTCAGTGCCAGCCCACAGATTGTCCTTTTAAGGTCCCCCTTGATGAAAAATGCAGGTCCTTTTACGTCTAGCAACAAGAAAAAGCTCAGCATCTCCACCACTTAAAGAGCAATGCATCCCCTCCCTCCTACCCCTCCTTTAGCGAAGCAAATAAAGGAACCCACTCCACCAACCCACGCCTCCTCCTCCTCCACACCCTCCTCCCCAACGCTGCTGCCCCAACACCCGTGATGCAACGTAGGAGCATATCAACAACACTATAAATCAACCGGTAAACATGGTGTACGATCCCTTCACAAGCAGCATGCATGGCGGATTGAGACATCAGACTCTTGCAACACACACACACACACACACACACACACACACACACACACACACACATTACGGCTTTGGTGTGTCTATTCACAGCAACACTGAATGAACTCACGTTCCTTTTCAAAACGAGGATCTGTTTACACACACACACACACGTTACTCTGGACCACTGACGTGGCCTGACGTTACCTGACCAACGTCTATCGATCCTGGCGACGCAAAGATCCACCACAGTGAACGCCGCTGCGTCATTCATTCCCTCCCCGGTAAATGGTGTACCGTGCCGGCACGGAGCTAGGCTGTCTCCTGCTGGTGGGTGTCCTGCCTCACTACCCTCTTCACCGTCAGGAGGTGTGAAATGCCGGGTACACACCCACACACCCCCCCCGCCTCACATAGCGTCACACCTCCCTCCCAATCAAGCAGGAAACACGGACTGTCCGTCACGTAAGCTGTACTGCTGGTAAAAGCAATATTAAAGTAAGGTTTGCCACACGTCAGAAATGCCATGAGAGAGCAACGTCACCGTTTAGCGTTCCTCTGCGTGCGTGCGTGCGTGCGTGTGCGTGTGTGTGTGTGTGCAGCGCCATCTATCAAAACCTTTTGAAATAAGACGCGGAATATCTGATGCGCGGGTCACGACCTCGTCGGCATTCATCCCACGATATGAAACACCACATAATCCCCCGTCCCAAGTGCAGCTTCCACACTGGCAAACACGAGAGTCCGGGAGCCACACTTATACACAACCAGTAGTGTGTAGTGGTGTGGCAGACTTCCGTATACTGCAGCACATATAAGTTACAGGGAGTGAAACCAGGTAAAGTACTTTTTATATAAGTGGGAAAGCCAGGCCAAGTTCCACGTTATACCTTTTTCTTATATATTTATATATATAATGTCGATTTAAACCGCCCAGTTCTCGAGATGCTGGGAAAACAAAGGCACAAAGTTTAAATGTTCTCGAAAGTTATGAAGATTAAAAGTTACCGGTCTAAACTTTTTGGAAGTGGCATAACTCTGGCAAAATCCAAAACTAAAGTAACCTGACTTATACCATTTCATTCCAATGATGCTGGTAAAAGACTGTATGAAAGTTTTATGAGTATCCGGTTTAGAGTGTTTTTAATGTCATCATTATGTTAAAGCGCGGGTGTGTGTGTGTGTGTGTGTGTGTGTTGACTCCCGACCCCCCGAGCAACGGCCGGGCGAGGGGATCCCTCGTTGCTACACTACGCAGGCGACACAACAACAACTAGGCAGCCCCTGTAATGCTACGGGTGACAGCGACAACAACAACGAGACGAGCACACGCAAGGTTTCGGGCGCGTCTCCTCCCTCCCCCGCGTGGAGCGGCGGCCGCTGGACCATACAGTTGCGAGGCGCATACGTTTACAACGCCTCCCCTCCGCGACATACTGCGTCGGCCGCCGGTGGCACATCTCTTATACACGACAATTACCCGTGGCTTCTGAGGGGGGGAAATCATCGCCCCGCGCCGCCACTAATGGTGACAGCAGACGCCACCGTGTTTACCCCAGACGCGAACACGTGGGCAGCCAGCGAGGCGAGGGCAACGGACGGCGACGCTCTCAAGACGAGGAGAGAGGCCACTGACCTCGGGTGGATGGACTGCCTCACCTCCACCTGTGACGCACATCCACACCCGTGACGCCGCCTGCCAGCGAGCAAAGTACGTCCCGCCAGCTGTCTCTCACACTGCCCAGTCGCTCGTCTCTCTATCACCCACTTGGTAACGTCCCCAACTGTCTCACACTGATCCCCCCGTCTCTCCATCACCCCCTTAGTAACGTCCCCAACTGTCTCGCACTGTCCCCCGTCTCTCCATCACCGACTTGCCAATCCCAACTGTCTCACACTGCCCCTTCCCCCCCTCCTCCGTCTCTCCATCACCCACCTGGCAACATCCCCAACTGTCTCACACTGTCCCCCGTCTCTCCATCGCCCACTTGGTAACGTCCCCAACTGCCCCTACACGGTTCATTTTCCTCCCCTCCCTCACACGACATTCTAGGCAAGACATCATGCCCATAAAATGAATACCACACATACTGTGGTTATCACTCGATACACCTCACCCCGAGTGGTGTTAAATAACTTACACGCATACGTAATCCCGCCGCATCTACTACATAACCACTGGTAAACTTCTGCTACAGGACGAGAGCCAAGCCCCGAGCGGCCCGTGTATGACGTAACACAGGCCAACGGGGTCCGAACCCCTGGCCTTAATAAAGAGAGAATGGCGACGTCTCCATCCGTCAAACTGACATAAAACATAGACACAGAGGTGTAGATACACAGAGATACCCAAGGTCTATGCGAGGATACAAGGCTCCCTCCCTACCCTCAGGACGGGAAACACGTAGAGGGGGGGAGGGGGAAGATACCTTGAGGACACGTCCATCATCCTGCACATTGACCAGAAGCCAGGTCCTCGCGTGTCCACATACAATGCTCTTTCCAAGTAGTGTCGCCCTCACCCCTCACACCCAAACAGGCTTTAAACGCAGCGGACGTGCCACAGCGACACCCCCACAAGGCCGTGGGGGTCACATGAGCCCATATATTCGCACCCACCCATCCCACACATCCACCCACCCACACACACACACACACACACACACAGTCCAGCGACACAACGGCACCCTACCAGCGTTATGATGTCATACGGAACCCACAGGACAGGAACCCACATAACCCATTCATGGGTCACACCCACACAGCCCTCCACGTCAGGCGAGACAACACCCACACATCACATCCTAGACCCACACAAGCCACGCGGGGAGAGCCCACGGTCGCCCACATTCCACCATGGGTCACACAAAACAAACACCGACCCAGGACGCGCCAGGTGACCCACTGCGACAACTGAGGGCCGAGTAATGTGGACTGGACTGCCAACACCATGAACCACTGCACTGTAGACTGGGCTGCCAACACAATGAACCCTCGCACTGTGCGCCGGTCTGCCAACACCATGAACCCTCGCACTGTGTGCCGGTCTGCCAACACGAACAAACTCATGAACTCCACACACACACACAAACACACACACACACACACACACACACACACACACGGACCCACACGACGACAAAAACGTTATCAACACACTACCGCTGATTCAAGGCTTATAAATACCTCTACCCTGATACTCACCTAATAAATACCCCCCAATATGTACGTACCCTAAACTGCGTTACGTACCGACAGCTACTTAAAACACGATCCCTCTTTTCCAATGTCCTGTCTCCATCTACAAACACTGGGGAAACGAAGATAACACTTCTGTCCTCAGGGAGATAACCTCGTCACAGACCATCAGGTCCTCCGTTATCTGCCTCGTCACAGACCATCAGGTCCTCCGTTATCTGTCTATCACATGTGTTCCAAACATGTGTTCGACACCAGGCGTGCGAACATGCATTCAAGACAGATAAACTCACTCGGTGAATACCGGGCTGCTGGGTTGGGTCGGGTCGTTGGTCGACCCAAGCTGTTGGAAGCAGGCACTGCCGTGGGGTGTTGGCGGTGAGGGTTAGGTGGTTGGTTGGTTGGTTGGGGGGGAGGGGAACACGCACGGCGGTTGGGGGTTCGAGGAGAGGAGGGGGGAGAGCCAGTTGGCACGGCCGTGGTGGAGTGAGGGGGTGAGGAAATCACGCTCTTCCAGTGTGTGTGTGTGTGAGTGACCATTCGCCCTCCCGTCTGTTAACCCAGACAAGTCTGTTTCTGTGCCTCTTGTTCAGCAGACAGCTGACACGATGTCAGCAACGGTCAGCCGTCAGCTGACACGATTATCAGCGGAGGAGGCTCGGCCGAGCTCCATCAATAAACAGAAAACCCTAAGTTTATGAACCTTAAAAATTTACCCTTAAGCGCGACAGTCAGTCAGACGACCTTAAAGGGAAAGATGGCCTAGCCTTTGTTGATCCCCGGTCTTTCAGGCCTTAAGTCAAAGGCCTAAGGTCGTCATGCCCCAAGGGCCGTACCGACGCGTTTTCCAAGTCCAACGCTACAGCTTGATACAAGCAGGCCATCATAACGTACCGTCGTGTCGTCGAAGCAATCCCCCCCCACCCCCACCCAAGGTCCTTCTCAGTGGGTCCCTATAGCGGAGAGGCAAGCCCTACCTCTCCCTCGGCAGGGGAGAGGAGCGAGGCCGGTGCCAGTAACGGTGCCATGAGGGACGCCTCCCCATAAAATGACCATAAACTCGCCGCTCAAGGACCGTACGCGTCTGTAATGACCTCGTATACCAGTCATGAACTGTCATGAACGATGCCGTTCCATAAAACGGTCGTAAACCAGTCGGTGGGGCCCTTAGGTGTACCTTACCTCACTTTATGATCCAGTGGTTAGCCACCCTTTAAGTCTACTTAACTTCACTTTACGTTCGTGTCGGGGCTGAACCCCTTAAGTATACTTTACCTCACTTTACGTTCGTCTTGGGGCTGGCCCCTTAAGTACACTTAACCACATTTCAAGTTCGTCTCGGGGCTGACCCCTTAACCACACTTTAAACTGGTGTTGGGGCTGGACCCTTGAATAAATACTTGACCTCACTTTAATTGGTGTTAAGGGCTACGCTCCAAACCTCACACCCTTTCACACAAGGACCTGGTCTATCAAGCTGCTCGATGCTGTCGTTCTACATCGAGTACACGTTGCACAACCCAGGACCGGCACATCCTGAAGGAACAAAATGTGTACCACAGCCACTTTTTTTCCCCCCTGGTGGCCAAGGGACTCACTCCCAACGGCAGCCTTCAGGTCGATCATGCATGGCTTTAACTGAACCATCGTGCGTTCTAAATCCCCTGCAGAGCAAGAGATGTGGGATCAACCTAGTTTCAAATACACCAGGAACCCACCTGACGAAGGAAATCACTCTACAGTATGTTTGTATAACAGTAACTCTTCCTGCGCCCATCACACTGGTCTTACACCCATCACAATACAGTGTGTTCGTGTGCCTGGTTACTAGTCTTACACCCATCACTCTGATCTTACACCCATCACACTACAGTGTGTTCGTGTGCCTGGTTCCTAGTCTTACACCCATCACTCTGATCTTACACCTATCACTCTGATCTTACACCCATCACACTACAGTGAGTTCGTGTGCCTGGTTCCTAGTCTTACACCACCACTCTACTACTGTGCGTTCGTATATCCTTCCCTTCCTCCTCCTCTCAAACCAGACGATAGTGAACAACCGTTGGCCCTAATGGGCTAAGATGCGCTCGCAACTTCGTCCGTGCACTGAACGATGGTACCGCAAAGTCCCCAGGTAACAAGACCCAGGATTGCACAGTACCAGCTGGTGAGATGCGGTCGGGGGTGGAGGCTGAACAACACCTGTCTAGAATTAGTTCGTGAAGTAGTGTGTGTGGCTGGTACACACACACACACACACACACACACACACACACACACACACACTGCTGGCCCCAATATCCTTACGTAAGCCAGCCAAAATGTCGCGACGAAACCCAAGTCTATCAAACGTCCTCGAGCCAGCCAGCCAGCCAGCCAGCCAGCCAGCCAGCGTACTGATGAACAGCTGGTCGATCGCTCATGTTGGTCACCATCAACAACACAAGAAGCCTTGACCAGAACACGATGTTCCCAAGCCAGTCAGCCACAGCTGCGAGCACTTGCCAGTAAAGTCCTTACTGACAAAAATTACCCATCGATAATAACCTCTTAACTCAGTGTTACGATATCATCAGCCTCAAAGGAGCGGGTGAACCAACCTGCGCACTGACGATATAGAAAAAAAAGAATGATACCGCGCCTCCATTACCCGGTCGTAAAGTTGCCAACGCAGTGGTATCGTAACTTCACCGTCCCTTTCAGTAATCATGATATTTACCTTCGTCTCCATTCACAAGTGGAGGATCTACGTGCCACACACACACACACACACACACACACACACAGTCTCTAGGCTACCTCTCGTATATATGTATCACTCCCGAGGACCATGGTGTTCGAGCGGCTCCGATATTGATAACAACAGAGCTTCGTAATCATTCACCACTGGGCACCACTGGGTAGTCGACTCCTCGGGTCAGTCTTATGGTACCGGTCGGTCGGGCTGGGCCAACTGTAAGTTGGCAGACTCAGGTTCAACTCCCGTGGAGCAATGTTCAAGGTACGCTATTCCTTCGCAATCACCCCAAAGAACCAGGGTTCGACTCTCCGCCGCTTCATTTAGCGAGCGTTCGTACCTACCCACCCACAGAAGTGGATGATGGATGGAGTGTCCACCGAATCTTAGGGGTAGAGAGCCTCTCCTGTAGGACAAACTGTGAATCCCTGCCAATCCTTGCCAATCTGAAAAGACTGGAGGATTGGGGGGGCGCGCGCGAACACCAAATCCTTCATAATCAAATGCCACAGGAGAGAGGCCAGCGCCCTCCCTCGTCCACATTAACGGAATGAAAGACAGTTTTATAACGAAGTCCCTCCGTCCCCCCCAGCCTCCCACGTGAGCAGCAGTACTGGGGGAGGGGAATACTGTCAACTTATATACACCAGAGGCCATACATAGATACCATTACCTATTTATAGGTTTACTGTATACCTTTTCATTTTTTTTTCGGGGGGGGGAGGGGGCGA